>JAQFYZ010004780.1:0-10492 GCA_034695085.1 Cylindroiulus punctatus
CAAATTTCAGTTGTTACAGAACACACTTTTAACTCATCTTTATGCTTGATAATATTCAGTTTGTTGTTATTCGTGTTGATTTAATTGAAAAGCCCACTGGAAAAGTGCGCCTATAGTTAGCATGGAGATAGGAATATTTTCGTTTGCTCAGCAAAGAACTATCATAAACGCATGGAAAATGTTTGCAATTTGCGACATATATGCAGTGGGGCCACCACTTGGAAAACCAATGGTAAATTTCAATGAAATGCTGTTCATAATTACCCCATCCTCGGTCATGAGCATCATGAGGTGGATTTGCCATTGATTTAAGCGCTGCTAGCGTTAGGACCAAGGCAAAGAAAAGTGCTGAGTTTGAGAACTGCATGTTGATTAATGGCGGATTAACGACTCGATGTAAAAACGTTGTAGTGTCAGCAGGTAGCTAGTTGAAGTGTGTCTTCAGCTAGAAAATTTTGCGCATTTATAGTCGGCTGAAGGAGGACCTCCCTTTTTTTTTACTATTTTACGACTGAAAGTGAACGGAATCTCTTGAGTCACTGGTCAATATTAGAAGGGATTTTCCGTGTATTTACCGTGTATTGCGGCTCCCGTATTTTCCATGACCTGAAATATGTCACACTGACACCCATCCTAAATGTCGTCAGCTTGTCAGCATACCTGGCATGCTAACAATGTTTGATTAAAAACCCACTCGCCTGTTTTTCCCAATGGCGATGACGAAAGGGCCATAAAGGGTTTGAATTGACACATTATAAGGATCTGGATGCAAATTAACGAATCAATTTTGCAATGCAGAACCGGTAACATATTTTTTTGTGCTAATTTTTGACTGCAATCATGAAAATTTACTTCGACAATGGGGCGATCAAATATCATGTCATCACATTTTCGTGATCATCATACCCCCTTCAAGTTGATGACATACTCGCTGGATCAAAAAATTTCGAATTGAATTTTTTTTAATAAAAATGCAAGAATTTGTGGTGACCTTAGGACTGCTGTTAAAATTGATAGGCTTATGGACATACGCGAAAATGTGTGTGAAGACACCTCAGTGGCCATGTTTTCATTCTGATGCTCTGAAATTCGCTCAGATTTCTCTATTTGAGGCCACTATAGTTATTCGCTTGTCATTTCCTCCAGTTTATTTGAATACTCTCATTTGTTTACCCTAAACATACTGTAACTGGCAACACATCGCATGATTTTAGCAACGTTATTTGAGTTTTCACAATAATTCTAGAAATGTAGAGATGAGCTTAGTTAGCTATGGAGATAGTTATGGACTTACGCTAATAGGAGTGTAAATACATCTGAATGGACCTGTTTTCGTTCTGATATTGAACATACACCCTATTAAGAGTGTAACTGGCTATATAGCAACATGTTTGATTTTTTTTTACAAAAAATGTCAGAAATTGCAGCATTGGCTGCTGTTGCCCTATAGTTATCCCAAAGAGACCTGGTTGACCTTGGTAAAATGATGGACACTTTTTACACGTATGGTGATAAGTTGAAATTCTTGTCAGCTGGGCAGTGAAGCTACCAATGATAATCGTTTTAATTTCCAGAAATTCTGGTATGGAAATAGAGGAAGGTGTCACGACCAGCGTGTTAACCTGGGTTGGGAATTTCCCCCCAAGTGGCTCTTCCTGCAAAATGCTTCGCCATTTGGCTGTTAACCCCTTCGTTTTATTGTTCAACCAGTGCGATTAACCTACTGGTGAGACAATTTGCGAAAGTTAAATTTCGATTTTTGTAGACGGTGTTAATAACCGAAGGCGGATCTCCGGTATACTAAAACGACCCCCCTGGTTGGTGGTTACCAGACCCGAAATAACACCAATCTCCTGACTCCCACCCACTCAGATGGCGATATTTCCTCACAAGTTCACAATTCAGTAGTAATGTGTAAATGGGGCAGTCCCATGTTACATGTACATGTATTGCCGTACTGCGCCATCCAGCGACTGTTTGAGTAAACTTAAGACCCATTAAAAGTGGTTTTTTGCAATGGAATTTTGATAATTTTGGACAGATATAATAATTTCAAATTAAACTAACTGTATTAATTCAAAGTTTATATTGATAGTAAGTGCCTGCGCTATATAAAATAAAAAAAAACATTTCGTTTTTAGAATTTTCCAGATATTCTAGATGGCAGCACCTGCCATCTATCGCCCATAAAGCAAAATAAAAGGTCAAACATAGAATTATCGTTTTTATTAATATCAAATACATTATTATAATTTGTCAAGAGCACATCCCAAAACACGCGAGTCCCTGTTAATGTTTACAAAAAATTATTTTAATATGTTGATCAGGAAAGGAGAAATTGTATTTGGTAATTTTATGCAGGGTGTCCCCAAAGTCACAACGCACTTTCAATGGGCCTCACGGAATTTGAATTGGAAGAAAATCTACGAAGTTTCAGTATTGGTATGAAAATTATTTTTTTAAAAATATTTCTGAGAAGCATTTTTAGAAAATAAACTGGAAATCCATTATTTCACTTATTATGTAATTCCTCAGACATTTCGCCTATGGTGTTGCCACAAATTCGTCATTTGTGACAGTTTTGTTCCGAAAATTTCGTTTACGGCGTTTTTCCAATTAAAACAACCTGTTACTAGTCAATCTGGATCAATTTGACCGAAATCTAAGTAAAGTTCATCATTTGGGATTTTGTATTGCTAATAATTTCCCAGATCTTTTTATAAGGTACTCTCTCGGAAACTACCCGTAGTGATTTGCAGTGATTTCTTAAAGAGTTTCAGGCAAAAAACCGCTAAGAATAGTCACAAAGTTGCCCATTCTTAAATAAGTTGGTTTTTCGGGCCAATGAACTCAAATAAAATGTATGCGTCCTTGATTTAAGGTGTTGAGTGGTGCTGCCATCTGGAGGGGGAAGTTATAAACACAATTAAGGCGGGGATATTTAAACTTTTATGCTTTAATGCGGATGTCACAGCCATTTGAAAGTTATTCCAAAACTGCTTTTGAATATTGATTTGCTAGCCGTTTTTCACGAAGTATTTTATAGCCTTTCTGTAACCCGACCTATTGAGATTGATTGCATTAGTGAACATGACTGATATTAATCTGATAAGGTGGTATTCGACTAGTTTATAGTTTTGGCGTAGGAGGTCGTCAGCTGGCGTGTGTACAGTCTAAAATTTGGTTTTATGGGATGCCATGGTTATATCACTTATCGACCTTGGGATGGGCAATTGTGTGTAACAATAAATAACATACATCGTAAGTCATGAGTTGGTAAATGAGATGGCATTGCTCATGCTACCAAAATACGCCCCTGCTAGCCATTTTCTAGTACTGTACTTGTGCTTGAGAATTGAGATCAGTCTTTAGTCCAAGAATCCCGTCTTGGGCCTGAGTGCCACATGTGCGGCACTCGGGCGAAAAATTGCCATAAATTTAGTTGCTTATTTGCCAAGAAAAATAAGGAAAGATCCCCTAATTGGCGAAGTGATCAGGGAAAACTTTAATAAAGATAATGAAGGTAATATTCCGTGTTATGGTAGGGAACATCCACCTATGCATCGCGAATTATAGGAGGTTCTTTGCCAATATTTTAAGAAAGTCAATCATGTGTACAGCAAAGTAAATCTGAGCAAATCTTACATGGCGTTCGCAGTATCATTTCGTTCCAAATGATGTCATTTTTGATATTTTTTTTAAAAATTAAAGACAATTTTAAAAACATGGCCACAAAGGACGTCCTTTTTGCCCTGCTTTAAACATAATGGACCACTTGTAAAGCATGCATATTAATTTTTTTGCAAAAATAAATAGATATGTCAAAATCACAAAATAAATTCGACAATGGACGTTTTGAATATTCACGAAATTCATTTTTTAATTATCACATTATTGATTTATTTTTATAAGGATATGCTGCGAAGCAGTAAGATTTTTTCCCCCAAAATATATTCACATTTTTACAAACAAATGGATCTTAGCTGAAGAAGCAGCTTTGAAATAATAATTTGTGCCCTAGTGTCAAACCGTTCTATAAGGTCAAACAAATTTTGAAGTTATAATTTATTCAAGAAACAGCGACCTGATGTCGTTCTGTGGCATAACCAATTGATGTACATTTTCACACATAAATTGGCGTTCTTTACTTGAAAATATAACGTCATTTCATACTGCCAGTTTGACATCACATGTCAGGGACTCCTACTTGTACTCCTACTTGTATATCATGATTTTTCAATTTAGTGGCCTTGGGTCAGAGGAATTTGCTTTTGGTCATGGAATGTCATGGCTCGTGACATGTCCACCAATCGGACCATTACGACCTAATGAGAACAAATTGCTCATCTGATTACGAAATGTGACCCATTCCCACAATGTTAATTCTTTTTCCATTAATCCTGTCATCATGGTGTTGAACTTCCCCATAATGTACTAGATGAGTGAATCCAATTGAAAAACGCCACTTCCTCCCAGACTAACTAGGATATTGAACTCAATAATTTCGGTAACCCAGGGAGCCACACAGATATTTTTAACTGTCTTTTTGAAAAACTGACTGTATATGATGCACCAGCTTTGCATTAATAACATTACGATAATAATAATTGCAATCATGCTAATTCCCACGTTGATGACTGGCATGCAGCCATTGTTTTTCTATCAGTTTCAATATTGTGGTCTTAATTAGGTGGCTCGGGAACCGGAAGCTGTCCTCCACGCAATTTCCGCCCAGCTAATGAACGCAATGGCAAGACACTCGTTGGCGCTGAAGCATTTTGATGTGGCAGTTGGCACTGGAGTGCTTTAATTTGGCGTTTAATGACATCGGCATCAAAATGCACCACTCATTACTTTCTGGCAATTATAAAACAGTCCGTTCCAGTGTCCAGTTCAGCTCAAAACGACTGTCACCATCCCCAACCACGTCAGGTAAATATTACTCGGGAAGGTTGCATGACAGTAATTTTAAGATTCTTTATCTGGAATATGCAAAGTTAATCTGGAATTTAAAGTTTGCCAGGGGTTTTCGAATTTTATGTCGAATGGCAACACAATGACTGGTTTTGTTCATGGCTGTGCATAACTGCTCGCACTTTACTGGTTTAGATTTATTGATGGTTCATAAAGTATGTGAGGTGTTTATCTATTTGAATACTGATATGCAACAGGCATGACGTTTCATGCACTGTCAGTTTCAACAAATACTGAGAGAATTATATACAGTATCATGATGCCTACTGTGTGAGGGGCACAGTATTTATGGATTAATGTTCCATTATGAATACTGACAGTAATCCGAGTTTTTGGCTAACTTGCTAACACTCATATAAGGGCGCTGTTATGGATATTCGTATGGAGAATGACATCTTTTTACTTAATCATGGCTCGGTTATATTTATGACAAGTTGAATTTAGGGAATTAAGATAAGCCGGTAAATCCTTTAAATGCTGAATTCGTTATTGCTTACATTGTATATTCATTCTTTGCACAGTTTATGTGCATGGATATTCATCATGCTGCTTTTCATTTTAATGTGATGTGCCTGAGTCATCATTATTTCAACATGCGGATTATTTTAATTGAGACACTTCATTGCTATACAGGATTTGTGGCATAGTGATTTTTATTGCCAGAATTTAATTTCAAACCGAGTTAGCATGGCCAGCTCGATATCAGTCCATGTTGATTTCGCCAATGAATGCTTGAAGCGTCAATTTTTATCGCCAAAAACATGGTGTCCCAAGCTTGAGGTCTTCCAAAACGGTAAGAAAATCAGATTTACATAAACTGCTAAGTATTTTCGTGAAATGGTCTTCGGACCACAATTACAAAATCTGAGGTTACTCCAAGTACTCCAGTATTTTAATGAGTTCACTACTCGTTTACTAATGACATACTGGTCATGTCTTGATTTACAATTTTACACACTGACACTAGCTAATGAGGCTGTAGACTAATTGGTGGTATGATGATATCAGGCATTTCAACGTCGGATTTGGTGGTTTCAGACTTTTAGTATGTAAACGGGTACAAACTCAGACTGAGCAACTCTGGTTTTTCTATTGAACCCAATTAAGGCACATTGAAAGTGATTTTTTGCAATAGAATTTTGATAATTTTGGACAGATATGATAATTTCAAATGAAACTAAATGTTTTAATTCAAAGTTTATATCGATAGTAAGTTCCTGCGCTATATAAAATGAAAAGACATTTCGTGTTTAGAATTTTTCCAGATATTATTTATTTTTCCAACGGCAGTAAATCGCTTATATTCCCATTCAGATGGTAGGTGCTGCCATCTATCGCCCATAAAGCAAAATAAAGAGGTCAAACATAGAATTATCGTTTTTATTAATAGCATATACATTTCCATAAGTTGTCAAGAGCATATCCCAAAAAACGCGAGTCCCTGTTAATGTTTGCAAAAAAAATTATTTTAATATGTTGATCAGGAAAGGAGAAATTGTATTTAATAATTTTATGCAGGGTGTCCCCAAAGTCACAAAGCACTTTCAATGGGCCTTAAATATCCAGGATTGGTGTCCCAACCATGGGAATTATAATTTCGGAGAAATTAGCAATGCCTGTGAATGGTAACCATTCATTGTAACTAGACAACTACAATCAGTATTGTATGCTTAACGGCTTATGAGGGTCATCAGGTCGTTGCTGTAAGAATTCAGGGCAACACTAATGCATATAGTTTTGCCATTGTGGGAGATTTCAAAATTTCGGATTATGTCATTGTTCGCCATTTTATTACCATGCATGAGTTAATCGCATTGTACGCAAATAATTTCATACTAGTTGTTGCAAGTTCTTGGTGGTGAGCTTAACCACCGCAAGAATTATTTACATTGTTGAATTTTTATTTATTTATTTTCTATTTTATTTTTCGTTTTTACAATGTTTCAAAAAAATTGTATACCACAGTCTATTGGAACACTTTGGAAAAAACGTTGCAAATGCACAAATTGCCCATGAGATTCTCTTAAGTCACATATTGGAACATCGTGGGGTTGTAGCTCAGTGGTAGAGCGTTCGCTTTGCATGTGAAAGGCCCCGGGTTCGATCCCCGGCAGCTCCATTAGTTTTTTCTTTTTTTCAACCCATTAATATTGGTTGTTATGGCTTGCAGTTTCATTCATATTTCTGGCCTTTATTTTAGCCAAAAAATATAATGCAGCATTATTTTTAACGCTTACTTTTTGGGGGTAAAACACCCACAAATCTGTCCACGAGGTTATCTCGAATCACCTACTTGTATATCGAGGGGTTGTAGCTCAGTGGTAGAGCGTTCGCTTTGCATGTGAAAGGCCCCGGGTTCGATCCCCGGCAGCTCCATGTTTTTTTTTTCTTTTTTTTTCTCGCTTTTAATTATCTTGTTTGTCATTGCTCTTTTATGTAATTAGAATTTATTTGATTTGAGCAATCGCACAAGGTTAAAAAAATGGATTAAGTGGGCTCTAACATGACCGAATCACATGAGAAGAATGATACACTCTGTGGGCGTTTGATATTTTGATCTACATGTGGTTTAGTGCTCGACATTCAGACATATTAATTTCAAAGATAGGCAGCGATGAAGAAACCATTTCCGATATAAAAGGCTAAGTTTAGGGAAGAAATACTAGTTTTAGCTACCAGAACTACACATTTTTAATGAAAATGCACCATAAATCATTATCGGCGCAAGAAGGCAATGCCTCAATAACAATGTTCCATTGTCACTGTTTTTTGACGAACATGCAGCAAAATGTTATCTTGTGGAAAATGAAATTTATACTGTACACAGAAATAAAAACGCCACCAAAACTGTTATCCTACGGATTTCCGTTGGCATTTCATGGGGAAATATATAAATTGTAAACAATATTTTCGGGAGTTAACCTTGCAGTGACGATAGTACAGGGTGATCACAAAGTCCTTCCCTCATTACAAACTTTAAAAACTGTTTGAGCTAAAAGATAAATTTTGGAAAAAGACTAAACTCGTAAAGATTTTTGCTTGAAGTAATTTTTTGAAGAAATCACTTATTCGCAGACATGTAATCACTTCAGAAATTGTGCATAACCAGAACTGTTTGATTTTAGCGATCACAGCGCCGCCTGCTGATACTCCATGTAAACCAAATAGCGGTACATGAAATACAGTCATAGTCATACAAACCTTTTTTCCAAAATTTACTCCTTGTGACTCTGTTTATTAAAATATTTTTTGTTACGATCACCCTGTATGTCCCTGAAGTTTCCAGCCCTGTTAGTATAGCTATACATACATGCACATTACATTTGAGAAATACAAAATTGTTAGACCCATGTTAAGGCATGCAGGTCAACACAATTCCAGCATTAACTAAATGTTATCAAAATATGAGTTTCGTTCAATGCAGATAGTCCACGCCCTGGATTTTCTCTAAAAAGTGCGAAATGGTGAAATTGTCTTATTCAGAAAAGCCACACAATGCAGCAATTACATAACGGTGATAAAACCATAAATAGTTGGTTTGCCATGACAATTGTCCGCGGCATCAACAGAGCGGGTCAAAGGTCGAATATTTCGACGTAACCGTGTATCATAATATCAGATGACTTCCACTGCCATAACTGCTATATGCAATAAAACAGACTCATTTTTTATTGGAAAATGCGGGGATGGGCCAGGCTGCTTATTATAATCGTAGCCAAACAGATAAAAGACGAGCTCAAACCTACATAAAAGACCACAGTTGGCCTATTTTGAACTTAGTGTGACAAAATCACAATTGAGGTAAGTTCATCACTGCATACAGCAGCATCGTTATGATTAACATCATTGTTCAGATTCTGTTGAAACACAATTTGATAGCAATTTATTTTGCCTCGTTGTTTTTTTATTTAATTACAATGCTTATTTTTCTTCAGTTTCCATACTCTCGAAATTTATTTTGATTATTTGAATAGTATATTTTTGCAGGATCAAGAACAGGGTGTTTTGATAAAAGTTGATTTTATGTTTTACGCTCGTAATTATACTTATATTTTATATGCAATCTTTTTATTAATTTTTTATTGAATTGAATTGAATTTAGTTGCAATCATTATTTTTTTTCAGTTTCCACGTTCTTAAAGTTAATTTTTGTTATTTTGATTGGCATGTTTTTGCAAAATTAAGGCAAGGGTGTTGGGGCAAAGGTTAGCTTCATGGTTTAGTCTTACTTTTATTTTAATTTCGAATTTTTTTATTTAATTGCTTTATTTATTTAAGTTCAGCTTCATTATTTTTGAAATTTTATTTTATTGTTTTAACGACAAATTTTTGGTAAATTGGAGACAATGATGTTTTGATGAAGACTCCTCTTGGCAAATATATTTGCCATCTGTGTATACAGTATGTTGAGTGACAGATAATGTATTGTAGGTCATAACTCCTAACAAATGTTTATGCTTACAATATTATAAGCAATGATAACAGATAACGTATCAAAATATTTGATTCCAAAAACAAATGACGATGGGTCATTCCTTCCACTCCTGTTTAAAAAGTTTTTGGAAGTTAGTTGATTTAATCCAAAATAACAATGTTATAGAGTTTTTACTCAACTTATCGAATTTTGAAATTATATTTATATGTGGATTTTAGTTTATCTTAAATGCAAAAGAAACGACGTGCATTTTAGATATGGATTTATACCTACCATCAATTTAAAGTATCATATCAGTTCATTTCAATTCAGTTTGTACACCACAGTCACCATTATGCATATGCCAACAAATTGAAGGTTATACTGCTGAGTAGTACGTCATAATCCGTTTGGTATACCCAAGGGTTTTATCTTTCAACAATGGGGGCAGATGACCCAGAGGCCAGGGCACTGCTTACTATAGGTTGAAAGTATGAGAAATTTGACCCTAAACTTACCTCTTAATCTTGATCCAATGCGTCATCAGCATGTACCAGTACTGTACATGCTTTTCTAAAGGCAACTTTCACTTCAATCAACTATATATTTACGTTGTACTAATGTTCAAAAAATCGATTTCAGGTTGGGCCGAATCGAATATATTCGATAGAAAGTCAACAGTCAAAATGTCCAAAGAAGGAAGAGTCGTGCAGTCAGAAATTCGGAAAATCACCCGAAATGGAGTCACTGTGAGTACTGACTGGTCACCAGATATTGTCAGACTAGAAATTTCCAAAAAGAGAAGATTTGGAAGTACATTGACAACGTTTATATGTTTCACATTTTCCCTGACAAGAAATTGGGACATTCAAGCAGAACGCATGATGTGATGCGTTCTTTTTTAGGAATATGTGTATTTGTTTAAACAAGAGTTACTTGCAACATAATTATCCATTGCTATGTGGGGATATCATAACACTCTGAGCCTCAATAACCATGTTGTTGTAGGAAATGCTGCTAGTAACATACCCGAGGGGGCAACCACTCTTGATATTTGTGTACACAGGAATTCAAAAGGAATGGGAATTCACAGGAATTCTCAAG
>JAQFYZ010004781.1:0-10489 GCA_034695085.1 Cylindroiulus punctatus
CGAAGGTATTTTGAATGGAGTGCAGGGGTGTCCCCAAATTCACAGGGATTTTTCAAACGGCCTATAATGGCCCTTAAGCCACACAAAAAATTGCATAATAAGCTTACTCCTTAAGTAGCCACTCAAATTCTGCATCTGTTTCTACCACCCTGATAAACTCAACATTAATCCAAGACCGAGGCACAGCAGGTTGATAACGTTTCAGCAACTCTTCCAAGCACAGCTGCACGTGATCGCGCTAGAAATAGTTAAGTCCATGATACATATAGCAAGAATGTGGTGTTTTAGAATCCTAAAAACATATTGCAAGGACACGTGCATACCTGGTATTCAGTTAACAAGTGCCCTTGTACATTCCCACAATCCCTAATGCCGAGATAAATCGTACCACCCATACCGCTGTTTAGAATGGCGTTAATTGATCTATAAAAATAAAGTGTAATATTAAAAACACAAAGTAACAATTACGGTGAGAGGTTAATTAGCAACATTGCAGTGTACATGGAAAATAAGACCTTGGATTTTGGAGCCAAAATTCATATAAGACCCAGCCTTTTTTTGGGAGGGAAACATGGCAGTGATGGACAAAAATTAGTTGCAAATGAAACTTACAAACTACAACTATATTAGTCATGTGGTAGTGGCAACTAACAACTGAACTGTAGGCCTAGTTGTTAATCGAAAACATGCAACTAAGTTTTAAAACTGTTTATAGTTTCAGTTGGAATGAACAACTAACTGTTTTAGTTGAGAAAAATAGTTGCAATGACATCTAACAACTAATTAGTTTATTCGATGTTGTTGATCGACAACTAACAATTAATTCCATAAGAATTTGCTACCATTTTGAACGTTGAACCTATTACATCAACAACCTTTGATCCTCAATCTTCAACCTTGAAATGTTTCTACCATAACCTACTAACCCAATAAAGCCAAAACCAATTTTAAGTGACATTGGCAAATATTTGTTCTCAGTTGTCAATCAACAACTCCGAATAAACTAATTAGTTGTTAGTTGTCATTGCAACTATTGTATTCTCAAATAACACAGCTTGTTGTTCATTCCAACTAAAACAAAACAGTTTTAAAAATTTGTTGCGGATAGTTTTTGTTGTTACTGAATAACTAATAGTTCTTTAGTTGCGTAGGTACTATGACCAACACTGAAACACTACGTCTTTGTAAACGCAAATTTTAAGCAACAATCTGGTGATATCTGTAGGCTTGAATCACGTGGTATTTCATCCTAATCGACCTAATACTTTTTCCAACACTGCTGGTTACAACGTTATTCGGGCGAATGCTTCAATTGTTGTACCATTGAGAAAAAACGTAACCACCAGAGCGAAATAATTCAAACGTGATATCATTTTCCTTTTTCTAAATACAATAACTTCACTTTTGTGTTACGTGGTTATACTCACTGAGAAATGGGCTTCAGCAACCGCAATTTTTTGCTCATCGCTGAGATGTTGTCGTTAGTAAAGCTCAGATGGTTCTTGAACTCATGCCTGAGATCTTCGTCGAAGTTTACCTCCTCATTCAGCGTGTAGTATCTTTTGTCGTTTATCATGTTTGACAGTCAATAATTACGCTAAATGCCTGCTTCTATTCATTCACCATGCTCGCAATACCATAGTTACCATAGCGGAAATACTTTTACCGGATGTTCGGTGCTGCCACCTATATTAGCCGCGCGCGTTATTTGAGCATTGTTTGCGATGCTATTTGTAAAAGCACAATGATGACATTCAGTAAACTTCAAAATTTGTGATTTTTAGGTCTCGTTTTCAAAGGCATTTACTCAAATCAAGCGTTATTTTTATTCCGTATTTTATTTTACAAGAATTTTAAAAAAAAATTAGAAAAGAATTTTATAAGAATTTTAGAGATATTTTAGAAAAGATTTGAAAAATTGTTACATCTTTCGCATTGTTGTTACTGGCCATGACAAAATGGAAAAATTGTTTAAAATCACATTCAGTAATCCAATATTACCATTTACTATACATAGAACACATTTGTGAAATTAAAAATTTCGTGATTTTTAAAATTTAAAATTGTTTGCTACATTAACCAAAATTGATAAAAGCAGAGGATTTTGGTGAATTTTTCCATTTGGCTTTTTGAATAGCAATGTCGTAAAAAAGTAATTTTGATAAAACGTATTTTTCACATGCAAGATCAATCAAACGCAATTATAAAATGCATAAAATCCTTGATTTTGGTCTCGTTTTTACAAAATCGTCTGCGGTACTCGCTACATTAATAATATTTAATAGAAAACCTGCTAGAATCCATCAATTATTAACACTTCGAATTTAAATTAAAACTCTTCCCTTGTCGCTGCATTGTTATTGCTACTCGTGGCAAATATGCTATTTATAGCAACAAAATGGAAAAATTAGTACATTCACTAAACTAGATGATTTTTGGCCTTTCTTTCAAAAGAATTTATCTAAGCCTGTCGTACTCCCTACATTAATACCTGTATTTGTCTTGAGAAACTTAAAGCTCATTTACATGCGAAAAAAAGCAACGAATTTGGAGGTGCAGTTGTAAATTTACATTTCACTTGAATTTTCAGAACTGCACACTATGGCGTAACATTTTATAAAACTTCGAAACCGTGTACAGTATACTAAATCCTAGTAATTTGACAAAAACGTTGCCTATGACATTCTCTTCAGAATAAATTTAGCTTCTCGGTTACCATAATATGCTGGTTACCCAAATGTACACCCCCGTCAAGTACCACGTGCACTTCATGGTCACCAGATTACAAAAGGCTGTTGTAGTTGAACCAAAGTGGGTGCAAACTTTACTTGTATCAACTTCGAGTGGCGAAATTAAGTTGTCTGGTTGATTGATAAAGCACCGAACTGCAAATTTGTCGAGTGATGAAATTTGAATAATTGTTTTTTGGCTAACATAAGTGTGGTGTAAAAAAGTAAAATACAAGCTCAAGTATTTTCAATCAGTTCAACTCCAAGGAATATATCTGGATGATCAGTTGTTGAGCATATTGTGCAGGGCATATTACTAAGGTAAATTCAATGTCATTCAAATACTGTATGTTGTATAAAAATGAGATTTATCATGTATACATTCTTGTGTGGCGGTCATGCATGCAAATCTGTTTTGGTATAGAAATGTGGGTCAAACAATATGATGTTTCCAAAAACCTCTGTTATAATATGATGGTAATTATGATAATTTCGTAAGATTTAAGAAATTTAGAGATTTTAGATTATTTTTTTTAAAGATTTTTGGGCCATGTCATATGAATTTTCCATTTATTATGATTTATGAATTTATATAAATATGCATTTTAAGCATAGAAAAGTGCATGTACATGCACCATGAAAATGTCTGAAGACTTAATAGAAAAACTAAAAGCAGTTGTGACTTAGGTTATTTTTTTTAAAAAAAGATTATTGGGCTAATTATTAATTTTAGCCACGGTGCTATAAAAATTGCAATATTGCAATTCTTTTTAAAAGGGTTGTGGGCCAAAATCTATTTTCTCAATGTTTGCAGCACTACGTCAAATTTGAATTTCACATACACTTTTGAATTTCACATACACTTTTGAATTTCACATACACTTTTGAATTCCCCTTATAAATAACATTTTTAAGAAACAAAATGAATTAACTTACTTTCAAAACAAAAAGTAGATCAACGTTTCGGAAATACCATTAATTCTGTAAAAAAATAAACTTATTTAGTAATATGTTTAAGTACTTTTCCAAGTCAAGCAGAAAATGCAGGCGGCAGGCCCATATTGAATTATTAGTAGAAACTGCAACATTTTTCATTCCAGCAAAACATGCAGGAAATGGAAAATAAGTACCCCAATTCAAGTAAGGTTGTCATTGTGGGATCAGGAGCAGCAGGGCTTGGAGCTGCTCAGTTTTTGGTGAAAAATGGGATAACCGACATTGCCGTTTTGGAGGCAAACAACAGGTATGATGAGTATGTAGCATGGAATTTTAGCTAACATTTTCAGAAAAGTGGTTACATGATGATGCTGGGAATTAACAGTTAATGTAATAAATTTCAGAAACTTTGAAAGCACTTTTATGGAAGAAAATTTCATGCAAATTACTACGAAAAATTACAGAAACAAATGTTAATATTTTTCTAAGATTTTTTCAAGAAAACCGTGGATTTAAGTGCGTTTTCATAAAGTGCACTCTTTACAATAATGTATTTAAAAAAAATACAAATCATTTTGATGCATTGATGAGTATCAAGAAGTTATGCATCATCGGCCAATTTATCAAACCATTCACAACCTGTTGGATAGACAAGGGCAATATAATGTAATTAATACTCAAGTGAAGGCAATTTCCACCAATAGAAGTTTTGAAGTAGGCGATAAAGGATAGGAGATATTTTATACACATTATTTTAAAAAAAGCTGATAATGAAAGTAGTGCCATATCATAGTTTTGACATAACAAACGTTGGATTTTAACTAAAATTTCCTAAAAGTAGTTATTTTGTGATGCTGGGAATTAACAGTTAATGTAATACATTTTCAAAAACTTTCAAAGCACTTTTATCGGGGAACACTTTCACGCAAATTATTCAGTGCATTTTCAGAAAGTGCACCCTTTACTTTTTTTTTGGTACTTGTCCATTAACGGAACTACATATTATGTTAGGTTAGGTTAGGTTATGTTAGGTTTGGTTAGGTTATGTTAGGTTAGGTTAGGGTAGGTATAAACGCTCAAAAAACCTAACCAAACCTAACCTAACCTAACCTAACCTACCCTAACATAACAGGTAGTTCCGTTAATGGACAAGTACCTTTTTTTTTTAAAAAAAATACGAATTATTTCGAAAAGCGTTCATGAAAGCAATACTTATAAAACCTAAATCACAAACGTTGGATTTTAGAAAACATTTTAATACAAAAATTAGAAACACTGCAGTGGATTTCAAGTGTATTTACCGAAATTCTTTAGTAAATATTACTATTAGTAATATCATTACCGAAATAAATACGGAGGGTCTGTTTCAGAAATAAAATGCAAATTGCTTTGAAAAATGCTAATAATGAATACACCAGTTTTATAAACCCTAGTTCAAAAACTTTGGATTTTTGCTAACATGTCCAGAAAAATGAAAATTTAATGAAACGTGTACATGCCAGGAATTAACAGCTAAAATAATATTTTTTCAAATATCCTCATCAGAAATACCTAATGTAGTGGATCTTGCAGTGCAGTGGATGCAGTGGATTTGAAGTCTATTTAGATCAAAATATTTTCTTTAGATATATTAATCATGAAACGAAGTTCGAGGGTTCTTTTTTGAAAAAAGAAACTAAATTATTTAGAAAAATGCTAATAATTAACGCAGCGTCAATCAGCCAAAGGTCCTAACCTAACTCACCTAACTAAAAATAACCTAAAACACGTGATTGCTTTGAGTTCGCTGAGCCCGCACAAAACTCAAGGGCCACCACGAAGGGGCAGCAGCAGGGCATAATGTGAAGTATAACTCTGCGTATCATCCAGGGTTGCCACCGATTTTTGAAAACTATCTTGCCTGACAATTTTGCCTGACTTTGCCTGACCTAAAAATTAAGCTTTCACAATTCGTACATTACTCAATGATGCTAAATGCTACAATTAATACAAAAGATGAAAATAAAACCAAACGTTTATTGCAGTTGAGCATTTTATTTTGAAAATATTTCTATTGCAATGGAAAAATGCCACACTGTAGTTTCTGACTTTTTTATACAATAGCTGCTTCTTCTAATCTTTAAAATACTAATTTGTAAAATACTAATTAGTATTATTAAAATTAAAATTGTAATAAAATTGTTTTACACTTTCTCAATCATGGCTGACTTTGCCTGCGTATTTTTCATTTGCCTGACTTTGCAGTGCTAGGTTAGTTCAACCATGAATTCATCGAGGGTGGTGAAGTGATGATCAATAATGTTGTTGGCCATAATTTAATGAAATTTTCACTTTTCAGAATTGGTGGCCGAGTAAACACGGTGCAATTTGGTCCATTCGCCACCAACATAATCGAACTGGGTGCAAACTGGATTCACGGTGGCAGCATCGCGAACCCCCTGTTTACGCTGGCCGTCCAGCGCGGGTTCACTGGCAGCGATGGCTCCATGCCCATACTGGAGCGCTTTGACCGCTGCGTCTTCGGCAAATCCAACGGTGTGATAGTAGACCCGGAGCTGACAGAGCGGGCCGTGGAGAGTTTCTTTAAAGTGGAACGCGCAGCCTTCATGCTGTTCTTCCAGTCGACACCATCCATCAGTCAAGACGCCACCCTCCAGGACTACATGTTCGAGGAGCTGGACTCGAAGCTGAAGACGTTTGCTCCCGAAGAGCGCGAAGATGTGCGATGCATCTTCAACGCCTTGATGAACTACCTGAGGTTCCACGTCAGCGACGACATGGACAAGCTGTCGCTGAAGCAGTACGGCACGTTTCAGGAGATCCCTGGTGGAGACGTCATCATCCCATCGGGCATCCTCAACCTGCTCCGGGCCGTGGCCGATGAGCTGCCGCCGAACTGCATTCACTTCGACCGAGAAGTGAGTCAGATTACGTGGAGCGACAAGATGTCGGATGGTGAGTTTGTGTTGAAATTGAGAAATTAGCTAAACTACAGTATAGTACCTGCTACAAATGCGCGCCCAAAATATATTTTTTGAATGCCACTTGATGATACAGTTGACGCTAGGTCCAGGAATCATTGACCGAATACGTCTGACCAACATTCAATATCCTGAAACTCTTCCCATACGCGTACCCGATCCGTACCAGCGTGCACTGCAGCAATTTATCCTTTGCCGGGATAAAATATAGCATCACCCCTCCTAACAGTCCTTTTTTGGTGTTTTTCTTCATTTTCATGGTAAGGTTAGGTCAATTTGCACATGAATATGAACTTCACCTGATGAGTATAGAGTGCACATGTAAAAACTAGATTACCTTTTAGTAAAGTTCATCAAATGAAGGCATTTAGTTTATCCTGTGTGTGTGGTAAAATACACGGGGAAAATAACATGGTTGGGAGCGCAACTAGCATGATCCTTCGTTACACTGCAAGCATTGCACTATAACAGAGTTGACACTGGATGAAGCAATTTATTTATTATAATGGTCATTTCCTTTGGTTTTTTATGGATATTTGAGGTTAGGTTAGGGAAAATTAATGGCAGGTCTATAATAACGAATTCACTGTAACTGGCCAAACTTAACCTCAAAAATCCATAAAAACACGCAAAAACAAATGACATTTAGAAAAGATAAACTGCTGCAGCCAACACGAAATCAACTCATCAAGCAGAGTTCAAAAACATACCGCATGTGCACATTTGGAGCAGGTGCTATACTGTAGAATATCCGAGAAATTCAATGTTGGCAGGTAATAAAATTTGACAGCGAGGATCCAAAATCAATACATAACTTATGACTGCGAAGAGTTTACTTGATGTAAGCCATGCATAGTACTTTCTCAACTAATGGACATTTATATTATTATCAGGCCCTTCAAGAAGAAGAGTAACGTTATCGTGCAACGACGGCTCTCGTTGGCAAGCCGATCACGTCATCCTGACAGTTTCCCTAGGCTACCTGAAGAAGCACCACCGGTCGCTTTTCAGTCCGCCGTTGCCTGGTCCGAAGATTGACGCTATCAGGAAGATTGGCTTCGGCTGCACCAACAAAATCTTCCTCGAGTTCCAGCAGCCCTTCTGGAAAAGCGGCATGCTCGGGTACATGGGGTTGGCGTGGAGCGACAAAGACCTTCAGCGTGTTGCGAAAGACAGCTGGGAGATGTACATCTACGGCTTTGAGGAAGTTTACGGCAATCCAAACGTCTTGGCCGCTTGGATTGCCGGCCATGGGTCAGAAATCATGGAGACGATTCCAGTAAGCACCATTGCCGACACTTGCACCAGGCTGCTACGGCGCTGCACTGGAAACGACACTATACCGCAACCCAGTCGGATCATCCGCACCAAATGGCGTACGGACTCCTTATCTCTCGGGTCTTATTCATACGCTTCCACGACTTCGGGCTTGCCGGAGATTGCTGCGCTGTCTCAGCCGCTGCCCTCAGAATCACAGCCGACATTGCTCTTCGCAGGAGAAGCAACTCATCCCAGCTATTACTCAACAGTCCATGGGGCGTTTCTGTCCGGGATCCGAGAAGCCCAGAGAATACTTCGGGCTAACGCTGTTGCAAAACTTTAAAGAATTACAGAAATGATTTTATCAAGTTAGTCCGCAAGACAGTAGGTTGAATCCAGCTTCGGGTGATGGAATCAATGTACTATCATTGAAATGCTAGTGTAGGTTTTAGAATAAACGTCTAATACTGTAAACAAATGTGCATAAATGTAGATTTGAGACACATATGCACATATGGCTAGGCTACAAATAAATGACATCCAAATTCCATTTTAAATTCATCGAGTAGTTAATTTTTACAAAATAAGCATTCGAGTCACTAACAAGAGTATCTGAGTAATATTTGAATTTGTTTGAGGAAACTCTACAAATAACTTGAATCAAATTACTATAGCTAGTGCCCAAAAATAAAGATTCAATTTTGCTCAACTATATGTTTTAAAGACCAGATTACATAATATACATGTATGTTTGCATGACTTTTTTTTAAATGAACTTCATTGACTCTCCATATTTTCCCATGACATTTGATAATTTTACATGATCAAAAAAATGCATTGTATTGCTTCGTCTTCACATTTCCAGGAAAGAACAAAAGGCTTCATGTTTTAAAAACTTCATAACAAATGACCCCCACTCTACCCCTTCTATGGCATACAGCATTGCTAAATACGTTTTCCCCGCCAAACACTTTGGTTTCATTCTATTTGAACGTCTCACTTTAAATGCCTCACCCGGTACAAACAACTTTTCTTCTGACAATTGTCAGAAGAAAAGTTGTATTACCACAAATAATGGATTTCAAGAGATAATTATGGCAGAATTGTATTGGGAAAGTGTTTAAAAATTGCATTTGATAACCAATACATTTTTATGAATGTTTCAAAATGCAAATAAATACAAGTATTGTCAACAACATTATTTTTAGAAATATCTGACTTACCCCATGACTGCCCAAATTCCCTGAATTTCCAAGACTTCCCCATTTGCACATTACTGTTGGATTTTCCTATTCATTGTATAATTTTTTCACGCCTGATATTTCACCTTATTGAGTGCATCATTGCCTCAAGGTAGCCAGTCAGAGTAAAAACATTCCTATTCAGAATAGAACAACTGGGAGCATTTTCGATAAATTCGTAAAACTGAAACAAAAGTTAACATAACTGCAATTAAACGGTAATAATTTACTTTAATTACTGATTAGTCGTCAATCAAATTTGCTCATTAGTGACTGTGTAAAGCTAGACTGGTAAAAAACATCGAGTTTAAACGACCACATAACCTCAAGTTACTTGGACAGAACAAACGGCCCAGCAACAGTAGTTATTGTTCACAAATGTTAAACTTATCGGCAACTGAATCCTTCCACGTGACGATTTTTGCAACAAAGACAGTCAAGATGAAATAATGTTTGAAACATTCTGTCCCCATGGAATTTCCAGCTATTTGCGATAAACATAGGTGTCGGGAGTTCGTTTCCCTACCAGTAATCATGTCACAGGGTTGACATTTACAATTTACATAACTTCACAAGTAGACCAATTTTTTTTAAAATTTTGCCTAAAAGTAAGGACTTGGGCATCTTCGACCAAAATTGATAGCGGCCAGTCTGTGGCGATATTTAAAGTGAGCAATTAACAAAAAAAAAGTGCGAAACAAAAATAAAGGTTAATTAAAAACTTCCTCAAAGCCTCAAAATTCAGGTGTCGATGTAACATGTTAGAAATTCATAATTAATGAATATGTCATTTTTCTGCAATGCTGTGAGATATTGCAGACAAATTCATCACAAATGTATTGCACTAATTGCCACATCAAAATCTTGGAATATACTTGGGCGCGAACCTACTTGTACAAATGTACAGCTTATTAAATTTGTTATGTACAAACAAAGCACCGATACTTTCTTGCAGCTAGCAGCAACTAGCAAACAAGCATACGTAACGCACCACTCGGACGTGTCAGCTTTCTTGCAGCAACAAAGTTGTGGCCAAGTTCATATCATTGCCCGTATTGCGCAAGGCTTCCAGCACTTTTTGCCTATCGAATCCCATCTCCACTAGGGCTTGTACCTTTAAAAATACGTATCATTAGCTTGATAGTGCACAGGCCAATGTGGACAGTCAGGGTTCATACTAAAATTTACAAAATCCTTTCCCTGACTTTCCCTGACAACCCAAGTAAATTTCCCTGACTTATAAATCGGGTAGAAAACTTTTTTACACCTGCTCATCAGAAAAATATAATGTTTATTAACATCAACTTTTGGAAATGGTCAGCAGAAATCTCAAAATAATTAT
>JAQFYZ010004782.1:0-10486 GCA_034695085.1 Cylindroiulus punctatus
CTGAAATATTACAGAAACGTGGATGACAGGTTCATATTGAGCCCCAGAAATCGCCTGATCATCAGGTAACTATGAAAGCGAGATTACTGTGGCATGTCACTGATGCATTTTGCTTAGTTTTTAGTATTTTCCTGCATATACTACATTTTGCTTTTAATTCTTTCTGCCTTGTTTTTTGCTTTAACATTTTTGTACTTGGGTGTCATTCTAATGCATTTTAACATATTTTACTTATCTATTTTGTTTGCTGCCACTGTACATTCATTTTGCTTTCACTGTTACTTTTTGCTGAACATTTTTGTACTTGGGTAAATCTATGATGGCACCTCAGGTGCTGACTGTAGGTGTATTGAATTGAATTGAAAAGCGTGCTTTAGGGACAGTAGGTCATCAACTACGCAGAAAAAAAGGGGGGTCAGCCAAGTGATGACGGAATTGATGTCATCATTGCTACACATTTTGGTTTAGAATTCATCATTTATGACCAGCTTTGTTTTCTTCTTACCATCTGCTCCATTATTGCTTTTTTAAAAATTTATTTTCAATCTAACTTGTTCATAAAGCAGAAAAACGTTTGGTTATTAAACGACTACGTCATCATTGGGGGCAGTCAGGAAAAGATTATAAAGATAGCAGAGATGCAAATGGTCACAGTTACTTGAGAAAGTCACATGATATAGGCTTACCAGGAGTGACTTTTCACCTACAGTATAGGCCTATAGTGTTATAGCTAATTAGCCATCAATAGTGGTTTTCATGTTGCCAATTTAGGGAACAAGACTTACCAAATTTCATAATGATAGGGCGGGATTGGCCATATTTCGCCTTTACAAGTCGTTGAAATGTACAAATAGCGAACGTAATAGCTGTATAATCATTTGAATCTGCTTAGGCCTAAATTTACCTTTCTCCGTAGATTCCAAGTGAAAGAAGGAATTCGACCTTCAGCAATCTCGAGGCCAGCCGTTGGATTTCGGCTTATTTGGACGGAAGTCGACTTCGCCGATCAAAGTAATGCCGTTTTTCTAATCTGACCCAACTCGTTTCAACTCTACGTGTCAATTAATCCTACATATAACATAAATACTGCATCCAATAAATCGTAAAGCGTCGAATTCACCGCACGAATTCTAGAACTTTTCAAGTTAGAACTGGCACACGCGACCTGCTCGTGCCAGACGTTCCACGGAAAGCGCCATCTAGTGATACTTTCCCTAACTACACAGGGGGGGCGTTCAAGTATTACGGGGACTTTGGTCTTATTTTTTATTATTACATTCATTAGTGGGAAAATGGTAGTGGACATGGACAAAAATCGGCAATTGTGAACATTGCCCCTGTTGCTACCAAGTGACAGAGTTAATTTCCATAAAAATATTCGATATTTTTTCGGTCAACGAAATGTAATTTCAAGAGAGTGGTTGAAAATGATGACAAGTGTGAGCACATGGAGGCCTGATAATCAATTTTTTTGTTGATTTTATGTCGCAATTTTTTCGCTTACCTTTTCCAATATGTTTTCCATTCCAAACAGACAAATGCAACAGGTTTGCCTGCAAGCGCAGTCACTTCTGCATGCGCTCGACAGCCAGCGGTCCCTGCACGCAACCGAAGCAATTCTGCATCGACACGTCGCTCGTCTGCGACGGCATCCAGAACTGCAGCGATGATGACAGCAGCGACGAAGACGACTGTAAGTCCCTCGGTGCAGACACTGTCCGAGCCCTTCCGCTTCAAAACCTGGGGGTGGAAAGATGTTGGAAATCAGGAATTGCAGACTCACTCAAATGCGGCATTCTTTGGTGTCCCTCGTAGGTTACATTCCTCTGATGATCGGCATCGGTGCCACCGTGCCGGCGGTCTTCATCGTGGTCCTGATCGTGGCCGTGGTGGTCAAGCGCCAGATGCGGGTGAAGAAGTCCTCGTCGCAGACGCAGAACCTGACTATGCAACTGCGGCAGCTGGAGCACAGCCCGTCGTCGTCCAGCCGCAAGATGGTCACCTCGTACTCGCAGCCGTGCGACCTGCTGACCCCAACCATGCCGGAGATCATGAACGGGATGGCCGGCATGACCAGCAGCCAGTACGATGCGTACAACACTTGCTCCAGCTTCAAAGGACTGCCCACCACGGTCTGAAGCCCAGACCCCCAGCTCAGATTTTCTATCTCCTCCGTGTTTCTATTCATTCGAGTCATCAGTTGAACTTGGATAATTTTGAACGCCGATGAATAATTTATAAATAAAACAGCTGAAACGACCAAAGAGTGTAGATTCGGGTCGCCGAGGATGTCCGCAACTCAAATATATGGGAATTTTGAAGAAAAGACGTAAAAACCTAGCAACAAATTTACATCAAAATGTACCATCTTATGACACAATTCACTGCAGAAAAATGGCACTTTCTGCTATTCATTCACTTCTGCTGTAATCATGAAATTACATGAAATTCACGTGTTTGGCATGTTTTTGTATAAAACCGGGAATATTGCCTGCATCAAACTAAAATCTTGCTGGCTCCCAAATAAATTACCCCCAAACTGGTCATAATACAACTTGAAATCGTTTATATGCATGCACTTTAATAGCAGAAAGTCCTATTTTTCAGCAGTAGTGTTTCATGAGATGGTACTTTCCTGCCATAAAAGGGAAATGAAATGCACTTAATTGCAATTAATGACAAAATAATTGCACTTTGGTGGTACATTTTCAAGTAGATTATTTGCCGGGAAGTGCTGAATATTAAGGCTTCTTACGAACATCCTGAGCGCTACATTAGATTTCAGACTTCACAGTGTGAACTATAAAAGTGGTTTTTATTGCCATCTTGCATAGCCACTAAAATATAATCAGAAGAAATTGGTAAAAAACGTTAAAATGAGATTGTCAAGATATTGCGCTTCGATATCAGCTTAAATTGAGAAAATAAACGCATCTGAACTCGCCATTCAGATGGTTTCAAAGTGCAAAGATAACTTCAAAGATGCTTTTGTCGAATTAACATATTTGCAAAAATTTTAATTTCACCATGGGGATTATTTTGTTCAGCTTCGAGTTACGTAATTTGAATAAGAGACGAATCTTCCATATTTACTTATTTAATGACATTTCCTGAAAGCACAATTTTTGAACCTCAACACCACAGCTGTGAGCTGAATATATCATTTATCAGTGGGGAAATAAATTTTGCAAACATATGCATAATACATGTTAAGAATCATCAATGAGTCAGTTTGAAGTCGTTTTTCATTGTGCTAAAAGTCATCATGAAGCGTAATATAAATTATCAACACAGGCAAATAAGCCGTTACCGCATAAAAATACCCGAATAAATGATAGAAAAATAAAAAAGGGATAATACGAGTGGAGTCGCTAATTTCGACCTCCAAAAATCTTGACAGATGCTCACTAAGGCACTTAACATCAAGCTTTATCAATCAATACCACCTATTATGCTTGGTGTCAGTTTGAGATATGGTTTTGTAAATACGAATCAGTTTAGAGCCGCAGTGGGTTTCAAGCAAGGAGTCCATTTGAGAGCAGAGTACGATAGCAACTTTCGAGAGTCCCAGCCTTATGTAATCAGTGTTGTGCATAGTTAACTAAATTCACAACTAACTACCTAGTCTTATTCAGTTACGTATAACTTTTGAAATTTCAAAATTTTTAAAAAGGAATCACTAATTCGAAGTCGTTGATGGACAACTGATAACTAATATTTATCGATGTCATTAAAAGCTGGTGTTTAGCTTTATTGGGTCACCTCTGCTCTCAAATGGATACAAACACTTTTGACATACACATTTGAATTGAATTGACAGTTCGTAATGCCAACATCATTATGGGCCCCATTTCTTTTTCATAAAAATTGAGAAGCGTGACGAGTTAAGGAAGCTGATGGGTGACATAGGGAACCTTAAAACCTAACTCCTCATAGCCATCCATCAAATCCATCCACTCTCACACTCATAATTTTATGAAATCAGGTCCCGCAACATACCTTATTGTAAATTCTGTACAAATAAGACATTAAAATTCTGCTATATACAATTATAAAAAAATGCTTGTGGAATGTTCGGCTACGCTCGATGCCGAAAACTAAATTTGCATTTGTTCCCACCGAGGGGGCAACGATGACGGAATGATGCCGATGATCAAGTTGTCGGGCCACCAGAAGGCAGGTTTGGCGGCCCGATAATGAAAGTGCATGTAGTAAAAATATAATCTCAACTCGCAAGTTACACTATGCATTTCTCGGACATTAATTGGACCGTTAAACTCACAAGTTATATTATGCATTTTTGCCCAGCAGAAAATATGTTGCGATGTATCTGAATTTGACATTTTTTGCTGGGACCGGACATTAATCTGACCACAAAAAGAGATTCTGAACCATTCCAGCGCACTACTCGAACTTCCTTGCGGTAGTGACACTACTAAGACTAAGATAGAATTGTAAAAATGAAAGATTTTTAGATGCGCCTCGGAGATTCGGGTACACGATTAGACATATCATATCAGATCAAAATAATCTAAATTTCGAAAGAAACTGCAAGAAAAACTTGAGTCAAAAAACTCACTAAAAACTTGCAACGGTAAAAAACCTTGATTTTCAACTATGACAGGCCTGGTCAGTGGTGCTTTCAGCTACGAAGTTATAAGTATCGCATCGCTTGAACTTACATTTTCGGTAAATTCCAGGCCAACAGATTCTATGAAAATAAAACGTTCCGGATGCCAGCACCACCTACTGCAAGAAGCCTTCAATAATTCACGCATGCGCAAAAGCGCACATCTTACCGTTCGACGTAGTTATGCTACGTTACCATCGTCGCAACAACATGGCAGTGACGAAGAGCATGAGCAGGACAAAGGCACTGCTCTGGATGGTCACGGCGGCTGCGATTCGGCACCTGAGCATGTCGAAGCGGGTGGGTTTGTCCTGCACCATGTTGTCGAACTCGGCCTCGAGCAGCTGGCCGTCGAAGTAGTTGATGGGCGTCTCGAACGGGTACTCGTAGCCCTGTTCGCACTCGCACTTGTATCCACCAGCGTCGTAGCCACGTCCCAGCATAGGGATGCACTGTCACGGACAGGTTAACGTGTTAGTCGACAGAAAATTACTACGAAAGAGTTGGATTCAACGTGCTGCGAGATACAACTTACCATGCTGGACCGCAGGTCGCATCTGTGAGTGCCCTTGAAGGCGTTGGGGGTGCTGTACCCCTGCGAGCACTGGTTGATGTCGAGCTTTTCGAGGAGAGACGACACCGTGACGACGCCCCTGTTAGGGAAAAATGAAGATGTTCAGCTAGTAACTTGGGACGTTTACCGAGGGGATGATTCAGTTAATCTGCAATTTCTATTTCGTCATTTATATCCATAAATTAGCACAACTTGAAAACCTCTCAAGAAACCCCGAGAACTTCTCAAAATGTATCAATGACTTCTGAAGACAGCTCAAAGACTTCTCATTGCACCTCAATAACTACTCAATGCACCTCGAGGACTTCTCAATGCACCTCGAGAACTTCTCAATGCACCACAATAACTTCTCAACACCTCCTTAATACACCTTAATAGCTTCTCAATGCAGCTCAATAACATAATAATAAGTTGCATTTTCTACATTGACATCCCTTTACGGAAAAATTCACGTTTTGATATTCCCTCATTTTATCCCCTTATTATTTTTTTTATGAAATAAAACTCAAAGGATAATTTTCTTACTTGAACTCCAGCTTGTTGCGAATGCTGTCCCAGCCGAAGAAGGGCGCGACGTAGGTGATCACCCACTTATTGAGGAGCCCGCAGTCGAAGTAGGGAGCCGTCCAGTGTCCATGCCTGAGTTCGGCTGCCCTGTATCGGACTGGATAGTGGTCGTACTTGGTCTGGTACTCGCCAGAGCTGTTTCCTCTTATTTTGATCTTCAGGATGAACTCTTCCAAGTCGTCTGTGGTCGTGGCCCACCTGGTCTTCATCAGGCGGAACCAGTCCTTGTTCAGGTAGTGGTCCCTACCCTTCCTGCGCGCCAGGTCCTCAGCAAAGTAGCGCCTGGTGTTCAGTTCCTTCTTGTAAGCGAATGGCGCGAAGAACGTGCGGTTGGTGAACTTGTTGCGGTCCCAGAAGGCGCCCGCACCCCACACCCTGACGTTTCCCATGGTCGTGGCGATGACCTCGCCGAACATCTGATCCTCGGTGAGCGGCTGGTCGGCCAATCGCAGCTCGCCGAACTGCTCGGTGGAGTCGACGATCTGCAGGAAGCCGCTGATGAAATTCGCCAGGCGCACAGCCATGCGCGCTTCGTTTTCGAACTGAGGTTCCACTCCGTAGTTGAAGTCTCCGGGCATTTGAGTTTCATTTATCCTGCAAAGAACCATTACAAATTAACTCGTAGCATAACACAGCTGGTATAAAACTTCTAACCTGCTTCAATAATACAGTACTTCTCCGAAAAGACATTCGCAGAAAATTGCTAGCATATTATACAGTGTATCTACGTCATCAGTGTCACTGGTAACCTTCAAATTCACTGGCCCATGTCTTTGATTATTTATTGTATATTGTTATTTGCTCCCCTTCTCTTCATACTTATACTTAGAATTACACCATCATAAAGCAATGATTAGGATACGGTCGTAGTCTCGACCACACAACGTCGACTCCACATATTACACGTGCAAAAATAAATTTCACTAGATCATTAATCCGAAAGAAAATTTATTATCTACCTTGCTTGGCAATTGTATGCAGTAAGATTGGTCCTGATGTGCAATCCCAGACGCGTGACGTTCCTCTGCGCCATGTTGTGGTACAATCCCTGATTCTCTGCGTGGTAAGACAAATACTCGTCGTACTGAAACTGTCCCATGTATTTCTGCCTGGTCGGTAGGTCGACGCGTTCCCAGTTCTGAGGCAGGATCATAACATCTGCAAACATGCGGGAACAAGAAGGTAAGTAGTGACCAACATTCACAAGTTGCATTAGCTAAACAAGCACTTACATCCAACCCTCAGGCACTCGAAGCCTTTATCATACTCGTTTTTCGTTGCCCTTTCGACGATTTCGCCCAAGTAGGGCTGTCGGATGATGTACGGCAGCCTGTAGCCTGGCTTGCAACGGCACTGATAGCCTCCGCGACGAAAGCCGTATCCTTGTAGCGGCTCGCACTAATAAAGCACAAAGCTGTGTTAGTTCTAAACGTCTGGCAAGACTTTAACGAGAGATTATCCCTTAGGGTCTCACCTCTGTAGATTCTTTACATCTCGCTGAGCCAGCAAACCTATTCGGACCAAAATTTCCTTGCCCACGTGGACACTGATTGATGTCAACACGATCGAAATCGAGCTCCATGGCAGCTACTGCAGCATACCTTAGAAATTAAAAAATAATTCAAATCCCCGAGCAATAAAAAACAATCTGCGAAAATAAAGGGGCAAACAACAGTATTATACTTTGGCAATTCGATATGTCTGTAGCCGGTGTGGCGCGGATAGATGTCCGGAATCGGGGAAGTCGCACCAGTGACCCATTTGTTGGATCGTCCGCAATCGAAATAGGGTCTTATCCACTTGACCGGACCAACAGCTTCCTCACCGCCTGGAGAGTAACAGAACTCGAGTTTAAACATTTGACCACATAGGGATGCAAAGGAAGACAAAATGAAAAAAAAATCAAGTACCGGGTGGTCCGTGCCAGCTAAACGTAATGTTGGTGTTGTTGGCATATGTAAACTCCACGTAATAGACAATCTTTGTATCTTGTCGGATGGTAAGATCGGGCAGCCAATGTTTGTACCACTCGTTGATGCGATACCGGTCATCGCTGTAATTGGAACTGCGCTGATCCCGCCGAATTGCACCCAGATCGCTCGCCTCGATGGTGTTCATGGTAGAAATTCGCATCATGTGGAATGGATCATTAAAATCATCCGCCCTGGAAAAAATTGAGCCATTATAGCATACAATTGTAATGGATAAGGCTATAAAGGATAGTAAACAATATCTCACAACATGGCACTGTTAATATTAAAAGCCTTTATTTATATATTTTAAAGTTTAAAACCCAAAGAGACGTTCATTTCTGGTAAGCTGGCTAAATCCTGCTTAAAAATATTGGATGTGACATAACTCATCTTAAATACCAAATGTATTAAGATAGTTATGTAAGGAGTGAGTAATCCCTGTGACTCATGGCTTATACTTGCTGCCGAAAAGAACAAAAGCCTTTTATGCATATTGTAATACAATGAAAATATAAATCCTTATTATGTGATAAATAAAGCAGTTCTTTTCATAAAAGAACGTTTAAACATTCACTGCGTTATGTCTGATATTCTGCATGAGTGAAAGGTTTAAAGTAATTAACTTTGAACCTACAGTAATTTCTAGAATGGTGTACAATTTGTTATACTTTTTACTTTGACTCTGAAGATATTTTAGCAGATATTTATTTAATTCCATGCAATTTCAATATTTCTATGAAACAAAATAAGTTTTTAAGCATTTATAACCATGTGACGATAGGCACGAGCCCTAGAACCCTTAGCACCAAATAAAATTGTTGTACCAGAAAAAATGTCCAGATAAGACACAAATGTCCCTTACTTAGTTTATAAACACGAACATAAAAAGCCGATAGTGTAGGCCTATTTGGAAATGTGGGTCACTATTCATCAAATTGAGAATACTGATAATGACCATGTCATTCACGGTCCAAACCGTTGTCAAATAAATCCAATCGGTGGTCTGATTCAATAAAAAATATCAAAGATTGAGCAGAAACTGCCTGATAGTAAGACGCGCCTATATTCAAATCTATTCAACTATTGACACACCCAATAACCACTCATTTTCCTTGACTGCTTGCTAAAGTTTCTAACTATACTTGACCGACCCTAAAATGAACTGAACAACAATGCAAAATGTTCATGAGGAAACACTGATGTGAAATAATTTGCATTTATTCTAACAGGTGCCTATAAGAAGCCATAGAGTACAGGGCTATGTGGAAATGTGGGTCATGGTTCATAAAACTGAGAAATGTGGTAAATGTGATGATTGACCATGTCAGCCACGGTCCAGGCCGTGGTCAACCAAATCCAATAAAACCACTCGAAGATTGAGCAGAAACTGCCAAAAAGTTAGACACGCCTAGTCAAACCTACTCAACCATGGGCCCACCCAGACATATTTTTCTTGGTTTCTAAAGCAGGCAAAAGTTTTCTTCCGACTACTAGATCGTCCCTAAAATAAACTCAGTAACAGTGCAAAGTTCATTTCACGAGAAAGGGGCAATGTTGCTTCCCATTAGTCACGGCCAACGCCCTGCTCCACAGGTAGGCCTAACTCACCTGAAGGCTCTGGGGGCAAAAAGGGGGAAAGTTTTGTTGAAGAAACCCCTGTAGGACGGCGTGTACGACATGTTGGGCGCGAAGTAAATGGCGCTGGCGTTGAGCCGGGGGTTGGCGGCCACGTCGGAGATGACGGACAAGAAGTAGTACATCATGCCTGGCTCGTAGTCGTCCACGGACTTCTGCAGGATGTAGCTGAAGAAGAAGGCCCTGCTCATGGCCATGTTGTGCACGTGCAGCAGGGCCGTCCTGTTGGGAAACACGGGATTCACCTCCAGCTCGGCGATGTTGGGCAGGTGGGACAGGACGTCCGAGTCCAGCCGCAAGTTGTGCTCGAATTTCACCTGGCAATTATCAGCGGAAACGCTGTCCATTTTGTCCCTGATGTCGTCGAAGGCGTCCCGAGTCTGCCACTGGAACTGCCCGTAGCTCTTCAGCACCAGAGCGTTCACAACCAGCAGAATAACACGCAGCGAAGCCATCTTTCGTTGCGCTCGCTGTTTACCACCACGAAATCGTCAAACTGCCGCTGGTTTTTACACGAGTTACCTGAGAAAACTGAGCAACTTCATCGCGTCGAACACGCCTAAGCAGGAAATTCACAATGGCGTCATTCGAAGTTCTTCGCAGCTACTTTCGAACGACCGCACCTGTACAGGTGTTGCGCATGCGCGGACTCGCGTTTTTCGGCAGGCTCAGGTGTGAACTGGTCACATGGCTCGCTGGCCAATGCTTAGCCAAGGATTTCATTTCCTGACGCCCTGCCATGGCTGGCCTGCAACGCGAACCAATAAACGAGCTGGTGCGCCTCTACGTGTATTTCCAATTTTGCCGTAAATCGAAAAAATAAACAAATGAGTTAAAGAAAAACTAACCGTAGTAGAGATGGGCTTACTTTTCGATATTTGACTTCATCCTAATTTATAAACGTAAAAATTGCACAATTCCATACGTTGGGGACAAAAGTTGGATGTCGTATCTCTGGTTCACTACATCACTGGTATCCCTATAAATTTAATAAATCATCAATATTAGGCAAATCATTGTAAATAAATACAATTTTCTGAATAAAATCGATAAAATGTATAACATTGCAGGTGAGATGGGCTTACTTTTCGATATTTGACTTCATCC
>JAQFYZ010004783.1:0-10486 GCA_034695085.1 Cylindroiulus punctatus
GAATACATCCGAAGCGACCAACAATGGCGGCTAAGTTGGCAGTGCAACTTTTGCGGAGTATTGAGGTGTGTTTATATGAGTTTTGATGGCAGCGTGATTCAGTTTATGAACAGCTCATTAGCGATTATTCCATGCTCTAAATTTGTACAAAATCTTTATATTCCAATCCTACTTGTCCACATGTACACAAGAACAGTCCTAGCTGTAGAAGCTTATCCAATTTACGAGGAATTTACTTTTTTTCATTTCTTTTCCTTCCCTTGACATGTGTTTTTGTGCCTAATCTAATCAAATCTTAACATACCGGTAACGTTTTTATGGAGCCGCATTTTGCCATTGGTAATCACTGCAAGCCTACGAGCTGTTAGGAGAAACGCACTTTCTCATAATGCGTCTATGGCCGCTTATATTAAAGAGCATCTGTTTAGAATGTTCTGCACATTAATGGTGCCTGCACACTTGTAATTTTTGCCCACGTACAGGAGGAAATTTTTTTCATTTTATGTAGGTAATCATTGGGCAAAGATGGGCAAAAACCTCCATAAGAAGAAAAAATTATCTCCGTACGTGGGCAAAAATTACAAGTGTGCAGGCACCATTACACATACAGTACATAGAGGATACATAATGGATATTCATCCATTATAGAATAACAAGAAATGAAAAAAAAAAATAGAAAATTTGCTTTTGAAGCACCTATTGTTGACTCCAACCAAAAATCCATGTAGTATCCATTTCTGTAAACTAAACTTGCATGTCGAATCCATTCTTGTATGCTAAACCAGTTAGAGCAGAGTTGACATATACAGTACATGTAGATATCGTGTGCTCAATTGGAGCAGGGCATATTTCAAAGCAATCTTTGTTTTGGTTTTCAGCACACTGAGCTCGGAAGCTTCGGTGTTCACACTGACAGTTATAACTTTCGACCGCTATTTCTCCATTTCTCGTCCCCTGGCCTTGCAACGCCGCACAAAACGTTTCGCCATCATCAGCACGGCCATCTTGTGGTTGCTGGCCGGAATCCTGTCCATCCTGCCCGTTTTGTCCATCCCCTATTACGGGGACGAATTTTATGGCAACAACGGTGTTTGTCTTCCGCTGCACATCCATCAGCCCTACGGCCAGGCTTGGGAATATTCGGCCGTCATGTTCATCGGGGTGAATTTCGTGGCTTTCGTGTTTATTTTCTACGCTTACTTCAACATGTTCTTGATCATCAAGAATTCGACCATCTCGCTGCGGTCAACCCAGGAGAAACAGGACAGGACGATCGCCAAGCGATTCGCATTCATAGTGGGAACTGACTTTCTATGCTGGATGCCAATCATAGTCATCAAAATCCTGGTACTCTGTGGTAATTACATGAAACAATATTTGGTTAGTTTTCGAAGCCTCGTTTTCCCAATGTTTGCTTCGAAGCAATACGTCTTTCCGATAATAGCAGCATTGGATTTGACCTTAGTCTAACATCCCAAACTGACTTTGGTCAATTTTTGTTTACAGGGATTTCAATACAGGACGATCTTTATGCTTGGCTGGCCGTATTTGTCTTGCCAGTAAATTCCGCCCTCAATCCCATCTTGTACACCCTAACTACCAAGCTGTTTAAGCAACAGGTAAGACTTCACGTTATACCCTGCTTCGTCTTCATACACTGCTGTTACATGCACACACTGATAATGCGATTAAATAAAAGTCACCTAAAGCAAACAAAAGAAAATATATCAATATTGCTGCCCGAGCTGCAGAAATTTATTCATTTTGTTTCTTTTTTTATTTGCGATTTTTGGCGTTTCTCCTTGCCTAACCTCAACTAAACTAACCTAAAAATGGAATTTATGATTTAGTTGCCCCTAACCACCAGGCAATCACTGCCAGCTGGTGAGTGTGAGGGAAAGCTCGCCATTTACAGTCTAAAATATACACATTTACACGTACATGCTTTTGGAGAAGAGACTAGGGAATTAGCGTTGCGCAACGACATTTATTAAAACGAAAGTTTAATTTAATTTTCGTGCATTCAATAAATGTCAGTTATGGACGTGTATTTTCGTATTGACCCCTATTGGACATTTAGTGCAGCACAACGAACGTCATTTAAATAAAGTTTATTAAAAGAACAAACGTTAACTTAAACGGGTTTTTTTCGGTCTAGTTTAACAAAAAAAAAACCAATGTTATTGCTTTTAACAAACGTTAAATTGACAAGTAACTGTTTACTGTAATTAACTTTTACTGTATGCATGTATGCATATGTAACGCTATAGTTATTTTTACTGATCTATAAAACACATGCGTAATCAAATGCAAACACATGTGCATGACGATCAAAAGAAATGTGTATCCATCTCACTAGATATGCCATTGGAATTTCCCTCGGAAATGGGAGACTGGCACCGGAAGTCGTCATCAAGAATCATCCGGGCTATCTTTAAGTTACGTTTTCTTTCATCGAGCATCGTGGTCAAAAAGAACTAATCAGGTAAATTTAACTGAATTAACAATTCTAAACAATAATTATAGGTTTCAAGTCATATTAATCCATTTTGTTTTTGCAGAGCAATAATACTAACAGCACACTGAGATCATCGATAAAATCGTGCAGTTCCAGGGAATCGATGAAACTATGTCGACTTCCGGGTGGTGAACAACAACATGTGACTCATGTGTGATAGTGGATAGTTTTGAGAAACAGAGTATGCTGTACATATGCTGTATGACGCAAATGTACTTTAAAGATAATCCATAGAAACCAGCAGAGACAACGGATTAACTCAATTCGTGCAGGAGAGATCCAACTTCAAAATACACTCATTGCTCTGCGCGTGCCGTAGTCATTATAATGGAAATCAATTAACGATATTTCGTTATTTGTCTAATTTCTCAACTATTGGGGATGTACCATTAGCAAACATTATTTCCTCAACCAAATCTGAGGAAGATAAAGTTGGTTGGTTGTGGAATTTGGAAAGGCAAAATGGTGCCCAGACAGCGGTACAAATTGTGCAAATGTAAATAGAACAGAAAGTAAGATAGCGGTGTGATATAGCAATAGAAGATAACGTATAATATAGACAATGAGATAAAAAAAAGTAATTCAAAAAGTAACTGTAATTCAATTATTAATTTTCTAAATTGTCATATTAATTTCCTTTTCAATCGATCGTCAGTTGTCGAGTTAGACCCACCTTTAAGAAGTATGTTATGATTTCAGGGGTGAAGGTATGCAAATGATGACCAATGCTGACGTAAATGCATTGGTTGGCCAAATGATGATTCCAACATTGTTGTTTTATGAAACATTGGATTAAAATTTATCATTTGCAATCCAGTTTACGAATCGATGGGGTTTTTGTACAACTAAAATCTGGGAGACTAAAATCCAACATTTACCTTCAAATTTTGATAAAATTTTCTCCTCAATGCGACATTTTTTGCATTGCATGACATTTTTTGCGAATACATTGCAGTCGTTTGCCGCCCTCAAATGAGCTATAAATGGGAGCTTGCAACTCATAACGGGCTAAGTGCAAAAATGAAAATGGAGGTAAGCTTAATTCATGCCTCCATGGACAAAGTCGGACAAGTGCAACAGATGAATACTGTATGTATCAGTTGTGTTTGTACCCTTTTGAATATTGCCAGGTTTGTTGGCACTTAGATTGTTTTGGAATTCAAGTTTTCATTTGAAAATGGCGCTTCCACTTCGGCTGCCTCGGGAGTCTCTCCTCACTAGATGACACCACCGTTCACACATTCGTTGCAACAGGTGCGTTGTTAAACTCAGATCTCTGAGATTACAAATTGAGCGCTTTATGGCTGCTGAGCGTCTGTGTTTTACAACGCCTCATGGCGGACTCCTCTGGAAACAGGCGTGGAGGTCCATGCGGTGGCGCCATCTAGCGAGTCCATCCTTGTCTTTAATTTTTCCATTTTCTCCGCAACAATTCTCCAGATTTCCGGGAACAATAAGGGACCCGATGAAACCATAATATAAATGAATTCGGCCACAACCAACCAGGATACACCTGGGCAAATTGAGCGTTTCCAATAATGGACCCCGTGAAGTAGCGTACTCTCTCAGGCTGAAAAATTCTCCCAAAAACACTCCATTTTTGTCACCAGAAACCATGGCGGAGGATTCTATTGCGCAAATGGAGCTCAGAGAAAAAGGTAAAAAATAACGATTTGTATTTCAATATTTCGTTATTTCAAGATGGCCTCATGGGCATAGGCATCAGACAGCACACACAGGTTACTCCCAAAGTTGAATTGGAACCAAAATTGAAAGAAGCCGACCGCTCGTTCGATTGTCGAACGTCATGATAATGGCGTCTCCCTCATTCATTTTATCATTAGTAAAAAAAATCACCCAGAATTTTCCATGCATTCATTATTTTATCCGCTTTTCTGACGCTTTCTTGTTACGCCGTGTCGATCGTCATTAGCATATGTTCATCATTTCTGATACAAAAACATCATTCCGTATGGGAAAAATGCAGATGCATGCGTGCTCATTTTGGTAGATCTGGTGCATTGGGAATTTAGGACGAATTTTTATGAAATATCCAGTAAAGGCACCAGTATTCAAACGTCTTGATTTTGCTCGAAGTTTCAGTAGAAAAACGATATATGTAGCAGCACGCGATTTTAGCATTACATTTTGGGTCAGTCACCTGCTTCAGGGCATATAATTTTTTTAAACTCACTTCCGTTTATTTGTACTAGTACTTACATTATATAAATATTAGGTCCTAAACAGCCATAAACGCCGACACATTTGCCAGCACATTTTTTTCATAATGTCGTTGTCATAAATACACATGTACATGTACATTACTGTAGGTCTACTGTATATGTGAATGGATGTCTTGATTGACATTGGATTACAGGTATGGACAGATTAGGCAATGTACGATGTCGTCATATTGCATGGCACAAAGTGAAGAGACTAATGTATCCAGTATGTACAGTGTATACGACATATACGTATACTTATGACAACTGTAAATACAATTGTACAATGTGGATTAATATGTATTTACAAATTTTCTCACTGGCTTTGCAGTTTATTATGATAGCGCACGTCATCTAATTATTCGATTTGATAACACATCGGTTTATTTTGAAACTGGTACGATAACGTACACGTAACAGGTAATCACCAAACCTGGTTTAATCGTTTTGCGGAAGCTTGCAATTAAACGTAAGCGTTTGCAAGGGAATTAGATTTGATTTTAAATTCTCATCTCATAAAAAAGTAAACACTACATTAGGAATTGGAATGCGTAATAAGGAAGCAGTTTAGCGATCAGCAGGCCCCATTGATAGCTTTTCATGTTGATAAAAACGGAATCAGAGCTGTTGGACATTAAACTTGTTATATGGGCGTCGATTCCCTTTAAATCTGAATCACCAACATTGCTAATCCAGCATTTTTCAAATGTAATATTGCTGTTGGTATACATATGTACCAGTAAGTAAAAACTGCAGACTTTCAATTCAATAGGATCAATGAGCCAACCTGTAGGTCTATGGTTGTGAGATAATCAACAAAATGTTGCAAGATATGGTTTGCATGGTAGAAACAACATTACATGTATTGAGGTGGACTTTTGAATATTGTTAGACTCGGTTCATAGATCGTGTTGCTTCAATTAGCTAATTTTTGCATTTTGTGGCGCTTATAGACCCTTTTCATACTTAAGCTTTCGATCATACAGATGTTACTTTATTGTTTTTAGTGTAGGCCAACTTACTATTACAACAACTTTCAATTAGAACCACGTCTTGGAATTGTTTAATCGATTTGCGAATGTTACCAGAGCATAATATGTGACTTCATGTTGTACTTTCGACGAGTTCTGTTCACATTCCATCTAGGGTACAGGGGGAGCCCTGTTGGGCAAGTTCCATCCAAGCTTACCAAGAAAAAACTGAACTTGTTGAATATTTGGACAAAGAGAGTGACTGGATTATTTTGGGGAAGGCCAATAACTTTTAGTTCCAAGAGTGCAGGTTTTTGTCAGGCATGCAGTCTAGCAACTGCAGCCCACAATGGCAGGCCAGCTATTCCACTGTTGGCAAGAAGGAAAAGTCGCTGACAAGCACGACTTTCTTGGGGAAAAAAATAAAGAGTGACCCTGGCACAACCCCATAGACCGTATGCTGCAGGGTGTCTTCGGTCATGGAAAAGTCATGGAATTTTTGCCTTTGATTGATGCACTGGCTTATTTGAAATAAAAATTTGGGTTGAAATTCATCCTATTCTAACAGGCATTGAACATTGTTTTTAGACGTCATTGAATTTATAATACCAAGTTCAGTAGACACCCTGTGCTTGTGTCCAGACATTTGCCAGCCAACCATGCCAAGTGCTAATTTCCCTTTAGGATTCTTCTCGTCTGACCACTGCAACATTCCTGGGTAAGATAAGAGCGCGCTGGAAAAAGCAAGAAGGGGTTTAGCCAATGACCTCAGCCTATCCCAGGTGATTGCATTGTAGGACGTCCTTGCCCATCCCTGTTACTTTCATGAAATTAACCGTGACGTCTGTACTTTTTTTGTGGGTTGAAATGTTAAGTGGGATGTAGGTTTAAGCTCCGAAAAATGGCTTTTTCAGGGAGGCTGCAAGACGGTATTTTGGGCAGCTTCTCTGCGTGCATCAGAAGCCTCCTCCTGGCATGCTTGAGTGAGCGTGATGGCCCGCTGAGTCGGAGTTTTATCTGGGGTTGAAAACATGGCGACCTTTTCGTTTTCTTCCGCATTGAAATAAGTCGATTGTTCGTCAGGGTTGCAGGATCAGCTGCTTAACAGCTGCAACATGAACAGCATTCAGTCTCTGAATGGCTCAGGGTCACCCTATAGCACTACAATGAAACTACAATTACTCCTAAAAACCTCACCTCCCATCTGAAGAAAAAATGGAAAGATTTCGAGCATCTTATGACTCGTCTGGCCTTAATTCTAGCTGAATGATTTTAGATGGGTTTGGATCGATGCACAAATGCACAGGGCATGGACGTCACGGAAAAGTCATGAAAAGAAATCCAACTCAAGGAGCTCATGAAATTAACGTCAGGGGCATGGTATTTTTTGCCTTTCGATTCATTTATTGGAATTTTTAGCACAGACAACGCATGGAAATCATGCATTTGGGCAATGCAAGTTTGTTCATTTATTGGAAATAAATACCTGTATTAATGAAAGATTCCCCTTACTTTGTTGTTACCTGCTTTAACCATTCAATCACAGAATGCAAAGTTACCCTTTGGAATTAATCCTTAGGTACATGTAATTACAGATGCTACTGTTTGTTCATAACAACAGGATCAAAGACCCCAGAGCTACATGTAAATTGTATGTCAGACTGGTGTGATGGTACAGAATACTATTCTTTCATCTGAATATAGCACAATTCAAATTGTTGAAACAATCCAAAATACGTTTGAAACTGAATCCAACTCATCTTTGGTGTGTGAAGGGTTAGCCAAATGCTGTCATTATTTTTTTTGCAACAAATACTACGACCTTTGGCGTACGGGAAGGGAGGGGGACATGACGGGTACATTTTCCGATAATTTGCTGTTTACTTTTTGGTATCTAACATTTTCTACCGTGTACATCATATCATCATTCAGATTTATACAAACTTGTTGTTTGGCAAGCTTTTTGCTGGATGATGGCTCTCCGATGCCAAGCCAACCCTGGTTAGCGTTGACTTCATCATTGGAAATTCTCGTTTCCTGCATCATCTCATGACTCATAAACATAGTCGCAGACTCATCCTAGACTGTAATCATTAAATTCTACGGCCAGACATAGTCAATCTTTCACGTAGACCTATGACGAAATAGCAGCAGCAGCAGCAGCAGCAGCAAGCACAAATCTTCTATTGCTCACTGCAATATAACTAAAATTTCGAAATAGTCTATCACACTCATTCCCTTTATCGTTTTACTGTACGTCGGCACAAGTTTGCACTAATCTTCAAGCTGTCGCCCCTAGACCAAATTACAATTTTAATGAAGAAGGTAAGGAAATTTGATTTGCCAAAAAACGACTATCACACGGATGAAGGTTATTTCTGTCATTTTCTGATAGTATCAGCTTACTATAAAAGATCACTACGACCGCCTGTAATTAATATTGTCACTGGCACACGCTCAATTCCTGCTGTACCACATTTTTTCCCATGCCTTTAGCCGACAATTTCGGTATCAGCTGTTGGGTACAGACGAGATAAATCCTACTCGTTTGATTGTATTTAAATTTGGCATCTGCACGATAATCGGTTGACGCAAATTTTGGGGCTCTCCACTTCCTGGTAATACATTTAGCATATCACACAATGCCTGCATGCTACAGGGTGTGCCATGTTCATTGATATTGGACCACACCACATCACCTTCTATGCAACAACCATAAACCTATGGTGCGTTTTAAAACAATGCACTATTTGCAGGAATAAGCGCCCTGGTGCAGTACTTCACGGTACAGTACATGTATGCGAATTTTGGCAGTGCCAGATTGCTATCACTGCGTAGGTGTTTTTTAAACAGTTGGTAGCCCAATTACAGTATGCTTGAATCAGTACGTTGGCGACCTTGATGAAGGCCATTAAAATGTGAATGGAAAAGCAGCTGATTTATTCCACCATCTCTGTGTTGCGACATTCGCTAATTAGATCTCTGTATACAATGATATGACCAAATCACCTAACTTGATGACCAGTAATCTCTGTCCATTTTGGCAGTGGATAAGAGCAAGTACTAAGGGGTCATCTAGTCGAACCTCTCGCATGAGATGGATTGACAATAATCCTTTCAAGACATTGATGCACTGCGAAGCAATTATAATTCTATTGTTGGTGACACTGGCACAGTCATCATCTTGCAGAAATTGTCATGGTGAAATCATCTGCCAATGGTAGAGTGAACGACCAAAGATCCGTCCAAATATACAATAGTAAATGCAAGTGGGAAACAGGGCGCATTCCTGTTACCAGACAAGACTGATGTGGAAACAGTGTAACAAAGTTCAAAATCAAAACATTTTCTAAAGGTCTTATCATTCCTTCGGCATTGCGCGCAGTGTGTGAAAAAATTTCTTAATGACATGAATAATAATAATGATCCTTGATGTTGATATAGTGTTTATAGGTGTGACAATTAATAACACTAGTTTTTTTAAGTGATTATTTGTTTTGAACTGATGAAGTGGGTTGCTTGGTAACTGGACCTGGTTCCCTAGAGCAGCTACTGTATATACTGTACATGTAGGAGTGCTGACTAACATTAATTTGCGAAATTTAATTCTATAAGATAAGCCTAATGCAAGTTTGCAAAGGTCTTACGCATAACAAATGATAAATTCATTGACCTGACATCTACTAAACATCCCATGCTGCACGTTTGTAAACACAGGGTGATTTCAATTGTTATCATCAATAAATCTTAGTGCAAATGTCTCGATTCGGAGAATGTTTGTCAACAGTCTGTGGCCGATTGAGTATTTGGCAAAACAAGGTTTACCATTGGAAATACGACGGGTATCTTCAGCTGCCATTTTTGGAACTCTCAATGCCAAGTTTTCTAAAGATAAATAATCAATGTCAACGAATCGTTGAATGCACCTATGGAAATAAACTTTCGAAGTTTAGCTGATAAGTTACGATATAGCCTGCTGCAATTGTCGAAGAAACGATCATTCTTGCTTAGCTTGTAAGGCTGGCCTGGCTTCAGTATTTGCTTATGTACAGACACACTTAGCAGAACGCTCGATAAAAGAAACTAATTTCGGCCTACCCCTTTCACCTCACCTGTTTCCACTACCCCAGTCTATGACCGACCTCGCCCTCTGGTTTTAAGGACAGCTGCCACCCACCCTTAGGTGGCCTTCCCACCTTCCTTTTTTAGACGTTGCACGTACAGTATACTGTATGTAAAAAACGCCAAAATTTGCCTATTAAGAAATAGGGTTTTTTCTTCTGGCCGAATTTTACACTAGAGGTAACGAAATTTAAATTACTCACTGATGTTCTCGCGTGCTGCCGCACCATTTCATTAGGGTAATCTCTCCTCCCTCAAAACAAGCCATTTGTAGTCTTAATCAACTGGTTCTTTTTTGTACTCTGCTTTTTTCATCAGTGACGAGGGTGGTTACGTTAATCTGACCAAGCCTTGCATGTAAACCTGTTTCACCTACCTTGACTCGACATAACTTGAAGTCAGGGTAAGTAAAACAGTTTTGCACGCAAGACTTGGTTAGAAAAACGTTAGCTATACGTTTGCATGTGCAGGTAAAGTACTGTTTGATAATTAAACGATACTGTCTCAGTCTCAGGCATGTGGCCAGCTATGTCACATTTTGTCACATCCAAGAATTGGACATCTGTCACATTTTGCCACATGCAAATGTTATGCAATTGATTCTTAGTTCATCAAAATTCTCACAAAATATACTGTATCTGCAAAAATGTTAC
>JAQFYZ010004784.1:0-10483 GCA_034695085.1 Cylindroiulus punctatus
ATAAGTCAGGGAAATTTACTCGGGTTGTCAGGGAAAGTCAGGGAAATGATTTTGTAAATTTGAGTATGAACCCTGAGATTACGGGATTAGGATGCTGACCCTACACGGCCAGGTATAATGTCAGTTTCAAATTATCCGAATTTTGCATGATCTGTCGGTTTCGCTATACTGACAGCGTAAGCGTCAGGTTATAACACTAATTTTTTGAGTTTGCTTTCCATGACAGTAGTTAATTTCTTTGTACAAAGGAATTTTTTTTGGAATTTGTCTCTAATGTCAGGGGAATTTGCTTGGTTTGGTCGGGCAAAGTCATGAAAATGTACTTGGTTTGGTCAGGGTAATTTACTTGCTGTGATCAAGGATATGCAGTTGGTTTGGTCTGGGAAAAGCCGTGTAAATTTAAATGACTAGGTCGGGCAAAGTTAGGGAAATTGACTTGATAGTATCAGTGTAATTCATTCGGTTTGGTCAGGGTAATTTAGTTGATTTGGTTGGAGAAAGTCAGATAAATTTTCTTGGCTCGGTCACGGAAATTTTTTTATTTTGTCCGGGAAATTATTTCGTAAATTTTAGTTCAAACCCTGTTGATTCACTTCATTAGGAGTTGGCCGTTTGCGTCAACAGACTGTACGAGCCGCACCTCACCCAAAGAAGTCTTAGGCTGGCTGCAGACGAGCGTTGTTTTACGGTGCCTTAACACACCGTTAGACGCACAGTGACGCAGCATCCAGTATCCAATGCAGACGTGCAGTGGATAAACGCGCGTTTTCCAGACGGATAATTATGGCGCTTCTTCCACCAGACTTCTTTACTGCAAAAATAAGCTAAGGCGCTTTAGTGTATGGCCTTACAGGACGTGCGTTTTAGCAGAACACCCACGTTAAAAAAAACACCGCTGCGGTACCGCAGTCCATTGACAATAATGCCTAAGACGAACGCTGCGTCCCTGCGTCAAAACACCACTCGTCTGCAGCCGGCCTTACTGACGGTAATACGCATCGTGTATGGCGACGCATACTGAACATCTGACTCTGAAAACTAATTGACAGTGTTATTTGCAGTTACCTCGACGAGAGCCTCCACGAGGTTCGACAGGCCGGCCAGCTCCTGCGCGGTCAGCTCCGCGGCCGAGATGCGGCTCACCACGCAGCCCAGCGAGAACGGCACTCCACCAGCGTCCACGAAGCCGAAGGACTCCTTCAGCAGCCCGAATATCTGGCGAGAAAGGAATCCGTAAGAAAGATGTGACGACTCCGCGAATGGAGCTGGACCACGTACCTGGGCAGCCGTATCCGCTTGACCGCTGCGGACGGCGAAGTCGAAAATCTTGGCGAGCGTGGCCGCTGGGGCCTGCAGACAGAGCAGCGAGATGTCGCGTGCCGCATCAGCGTTGACCTCGCCGCCGGTCGACGACAGCATGTTCACCGCCTCTGTCAGCGCCTGCGGCAGGTCCGCGTCTGCGAAGACGCACTCAGTGAAGCCATGCTGGCAGTGCCACTCGCCACGGAAGCGGTCCTGGGCAGCGAAGTCCCATCCTGAGAAGGCCCTGCGCACCACCTGGCAGATGGGAATTCAATTTAATACACCCACAGTCAGCACCATGAGATGCGGCACGAACCACCGGTACCTACCCTGTGGATCTGAGCCGTCGCCGTGCCCTCGGCCTGGAGCAGCAGCGCGCGCACATGCTCCGGCCGCAGCAGGTCGCTGTTGAGCAGAAGGCAGTCCATGGCAGCAGGGTCCACACTAGCCACGAGCCTCTCGAGTGCAGCTGGAATGAAAAGCGGAAAAATTTTAGCCAAGGGCTGAACAGAAAATAATCAGTCGGATGAAGGACGGGGTTCGGATGCGAAGGTAAATTTCCAGAAAAAAAGCTGAAAGTTGTTGGTTTTAATCTTGTCATTCAGAAAATTAATCCTCAGAGCGGTGACCGGCATTATGAACGAATAATTTGTTTTATTCACGGTCAATGGTGAGAAACAATCTGCACAACGTTTCAAGAAATGAATCTCGTTATCATCGTTCATTTTCCCCTCTTCATTTTTCGTTATCGTTTTTTTTTCAAGTCATAATTGTTACTTCACAAGTTCCAGTGGAACACTTATGGCCCTTATATTTTTATTTTTATTTTTTACAAAACTTAGCACTCCTTTTGGTGCTCACGCACCCACTGTATTTTAACTGTTTAAAACAAAAAAAAAAATTTTTTTTGTTCAGTTTTAGCACCTGATGACGAGATTCGTTTCTCGAAACGGTGTGCAGATTGTTTCTCACCATTGACCGTGAATAAAACAAATTATTCGTTGTCATTCAGAAATTTTCATTAATTTACGAAACACGCATCAATGGCGAACACCGATCATCCCAAATTTTCATAGATTTTTTTTTTGCCATGTGTTTTTATGTGTCAATGCACTCTCGGGACTTCAGCGGTCCTTCATCCTTCTTATCGACCATGCGAGATCTCTCTACCTTCGTGCATTGAGTCCCGCTTGCTGACGCTCTCCACACAGAGGTCGAGCCGGCCGTCCCCGCCGCTGCCAGACCGCCCGTCGATGAAGTCCAGCAAGCCATCCAGCGCCAGCGAACCACCCAGCTTGTCCCGTAGGGCCCTGGCGGCCGCGGCGCAGCTTTCAACCACGTGCGGCGCCGCCTCGGATCCCCGCAGCATCGACTCGAGTAGCGCGGCTATGTGCCGCATCGAGCTTTCGACCGCGGCTCCTTCAGCGGCCACGGCTCCCTCAGCGGTCGCGCGCAGGTTGCCGCCGAGGTGGACCAGGAAGCGGGCACTCGAAGCCACGCAGTGATCCGGGACGGGCCCAGCGCACGAGGACCGCAACCACGCCAAGTCGGGCTCGAGCGGGACCAGAGCGGCCGCTTCAAACACCGTTGGGCCGAGCCGCACCCTCAGCGCCGCGTAAAACAGATCCAGGAAGTCCGGCACTGACTGCAGGCCTCTGAGCGCGCAGAGGATTCGGTCGACAACCACCTTCCGATCGGATCCTCGACTCATCACCTGAAATCAGCAAGAATTTGGTCAAAAATCTTACAGTTTTAAATAACTTACAGTTTTTATTTAATTTCAGTGTTGCCGATGACGTACCTCCTCGGCCAGGTCGGTCCAGCCGCAAGCTGCGATGCACCTGACGTACGTCTGCCAGCCGATGGCCGGGAGGGCCTGGCACACGTGCTCGCAGTACCGCAGGCTGGCTTCGTCGAGATCGTCGGAGGACCTGCGCGAGAATCAGAAGCATGTTGGATGACAGACCCTGCTGGCAAGTATACCCCTCACACCAAACTGACAAATTCCAGCTTCAGACACTAGCGGGCATGTGGCCAGCTATATCACATTTTGTCACATCCAAGAATTGGGCATTTGTCAAATTTTGTCACATGCAAATGTTATGCAATTGATTCTTAGTTCATCAAAATTTTCACAAAATATACCGTATCTGCAAAAATGTTACATTTTATTCATTTTTTCCCCTTTTTACACACGTTTTGGATAACTGATTCAAGTTTTCATCAGCAAGCTCTATTGCCGCCTTGCCGCTTTGAATGATGGCATTTGCAGCTTCTACTTTTACAATATCTGCGCGGCTAGTACTGCAAGCCTCACGTAACATCTCCATTCCTGCATGCAACATTTTTTTGGGCTTTTTCCTTCTTTTCGGTAATTTCCTTTTCATCAACAGACTTTTTTGAGCCCAGTCTCCCTTATAATTATACAGATAGGTCATACATAAAAGGCTTCCCTCTTTATTTGTGGCATTTGTCACATTATTTTCCATTTTTTACAGAATTTGTTACATTTGTCACACAGGTTTCAAATTGTCACATTTGTCACATCGGCCAAATCCCTGCACTAGGGCTTGCGTTGAAGGCATTCATTTGCCGAAACGTTGTGCAGAGTGTACAATTTATAAGAAGACCGTGATTAATAAAGCAGTTTAAACTTGCATTTGCCAGTCGATGTGCAGACTCATATGTTCACTGTATCGCAAGCAACATATGGCACTGCGCACTATCGCAACTAATACGATAGCTGCCATTTGTCAGTTTGGTGTGCGGCCTGGTTAAGTTTTGCAGTTTTAGATACTCGGTAGTTGATACTCGCATCATTGTTTTGTAGTAGATGAGCTCGTGCATCGTGCTTCGGGCCCAACGTCCGGCCTCCGGGTCGTCGCTGTCGACCGCCAGCATAATCTCCACGCCGTCCACCGCCTCCTTCAGCAGCGCGGCACACTTCTCGGAACAGCCTGCGGGGAAATAAAGCCGATAAGGTGGTGTTCATTTCTGGTCTGGTGCCACGAAAAATATCGACAAGCCTCCCCAAGTAAGTTATAGACAACTGGGTCTGATGTTATGCATGATGTTTGCATTTTGTTGCAAAACAAAATGGAAAAAATGAAACAGTTTTTGCAGACAAAATCCAAAAAATGCAATGGTTTTTGCAAAATTTGTAAAAGATGCTAAAAAAATGCAAAAAAGTGAATCGGTTTTGCACAAAAAGTAATGGATTTAAAAAAATTTGCCAAGAAAATGCACATCATGCACCGGTTTTTGCAAACAAACGCAAAAAAAAAATAACCGGTCTTTGCAAAATTTGAAAAAAATGAAAAAAAAGTGAACCGGTTTTGCACAAAAATTAATTGCATTTAAAAAAATTTGCAAGAAAGTCCAAAAAATGTACCGGATTTTGCAAGGAAACGTAACAAAATTAACCGGTTTTTGCAAAATTTGTAAAATATGCTAAAATAAAGCAGAAAAGTGAACCGGTTTTGCACAAAAATTAACTGGATTTTAAAAAATTTGCAAAAAAAATCCAAAAAATGCATCGGTTTTTGCAAACAAACGCAATAAAATTAACCGGTTTTTGCAATATTTGTAAAAGATGCTAAAAAAACTGCAAAAAACCGGTTTTGCACAAAAATTAACAGCATTTTAAAAAAATTGCCAAGAAAATCCAAAAGATGCACCGGTTTTTGCAAACAAACGCAAGAAAATTAACCGGTTTTTGCAAAATTTGTAAAAGATGGTAAAAAAAAATGTAGAAAAGTGAACCGGTTTTGCACAAAAATTAATTAACTGGATTTCAAAAAATTTGCAAGAAAATCCAAAAAAATGCAGCGATTTTTGCAAAATTTGTAAAAGATGCTAAAAAAATGCAATAAAGTGAACCAGTTTTGCAAAAAAATTCACAAAATTGGAAAAAAATGAACTGTATTTTAACAAACTCCCCCCTCCCCCTATGACGTCATGCCATTCGGGGATGACATAATACTTGAACGTTCCCAAAACGTAGGGGGTAAATACTAACATGTCAACTAACACCACTGACCTTCGTCCTGGAAATCCCAGCCTCTGGCCATGATTATTGCATCCCTCAGGAGCACGATTTCTTGGCTCGCTTCGAGCTCCTTCTTCGACGACATTATCGTGGTGAAATTGTTGAATTAATTGTTGAAAAAGCGTCCAAATTTCGACGCCATCAGACGTGAAGCGCGTGTTGTCAAATTTGATCGCAAATTGCCGCCTTTCAGGACCAGGGTCCTAGTTAGTGCTAATGACTGTTCGGGTGCCAATCTGCGGTTTTCCCGAGTCGAACTGGCTTGACTGGTGGCGCCACCGCACCGGAAGCGCAGGGGCGCTGCAGTCGAAAATGACGGCGCCGATTTCAAACGTTCAAAGGTATCAAATTTACATCCTTTTATGTAAATTTTTAAGAAATATTAATGATTGGAATGAAGTAGTCGATATTTTAAAAAAATTCTGCAACACGTTATGGATTCTCAGTAGCAGTTTGTCTTATATTGTCACAAATAAGTGTCTCTTTATGGTTTCATTTCAGTTTCAAGTAACGTTTTGCTTTAGATGTTAACACAAAAACAGCAGTTTTGAATTATTTATTCATCATTTTCATGTCCTTTTTTCGACGGACACCCTGATGATGGGAGTGAACTAGACGACATTTTGATCAGAAAAATATCGCAGGTAATGTAGTTTCAAGTAGATGTTTTCGTAAAAAAACCGGTAGTTTTAGTGATTTATTCATCATTTTCATGTCACTTTTTTCCCGGTCACCCTGTATGGTCGGCGTTGTAAAATTTAATAATGACGAAATTGAAGTAGACGACATTTTGCACAAAAAACTACCGCAGGTAATGGAGTTTCAAGTAGATGTTGTGACAAATTAGTGTTTTCGCTATAAAACAACAGTTTTTAATGATTCATTCATCATTTTCATGTCACATTTTTGGCGGACACCCTGTATGGTCGTCATTTTGAAAACTTAACAATGACGGGAGTGAAGTAGACGACATTTTGCAACAAAAAAAATATCGCAGGTAATGGAGCTTCAAGTAGATGTTTTCACACATGACAACTGTTTTCGCAAAAAGACAAAAACAGTTTGTAATGATTTATTCATCATTTCCATGTCACATTTCCGGCGGACACCCTGTATGGTCGGCTTTGTAAAAATGATAATGACGGGATTGCATGAAGTAGACAACATTTTGAAAACTTAATGACGGGAGTGAAGTAGACGACATCTTGATAATAATAAGAATGATAATATTGATTTTATTCCATAAGGAAAAGTAATGAAAAGGTTGCTGGGAACGCTTACAGTCATCCTGCACAGATTGAGACATTATGTTGAGAATTAGGAAATTTTGGAGTACAGTGTATTAGACTGCCCGAAGTCTGTTCAGCCTTGATAGACAACAAATATCGCAGGTAATGGAGTTTGCACAAAACGCCAGTAGTTTTTAACTTGATTAATCATTTCTCATTTCTGACACACCCTGCACGGCCGGCACCGGAAGTGGGCGTGTGTGGAACGCCCGCACGCCGCACGCGCGGGCGCCATCTTGGATCCGCCAGGTGTCGCCTCAGTCGCGGCGCGGGGGCGATAGATCGGAGCTGCGTCGGCTTTTCAGTCGTCTCCGCTGTCACCTGTTTGTTCGCCGAGTCGCCGTTCGTGTTTACCGTCGACGGCGAGCGAACTCCGGCCTCCGAGGCGTTATTCGCGCCGAAATTCTTCTTCCACCGCGGCGGTGGTCGCTCGGCGTCGGGCCGAGTCCAAAGTCGGCCGAGAAGGTTGATCAGCTTTTGTTCTCCAGCTCCGCTCGGTGGTTGCGGTTGCCGTCGTAGCGACTATCTCGCGATCCCTTTTATCTGACCGGATTAACTCGAATTTTCCGAGCAGATTTTTCTGCCAACCTTCAACTGACTGCCTCTACCATTCTTCTACCATTCTGTGGAATATCGGGCACGCGCTCCATCTGCTCGTGCCGCGGCGTTCCATCTCGAGCGCAGGAAGGAACGACCCTCGACATCCGGTGTTCGAACGTTCGAAAAAACTGCCTGTTAGGCCTAACTTTTTCGTCGATGGATTTGGTCGTTTTTTCGGGTTTAATTTAAAATTCGGGCCCCGAAAAAGCGTCGACACTACCCCGCCCGATTCGGGGTCGACGTTCGTGGCGGACGTTCATCCGAAAGCCGCCGAAAAAACCGGAAAACCAGCCCTGACATCACTGGCATCACTGGCATTCCATCGAATTGAGGATTAATTTTGCAGTCTAGTTTAGGACCAAACTCCACCAAATAGTGAAACCAGTAAGTGAAATCAAATAAGGAACCGAAATTAAGGAAACATTTCACGTTCATCCGAAAGCCCCCCGGAAAACCAGCCCTGACATCACTGGCATTCAGGCATTCGTATTAGCATTGCATCGAATTGAGGACTAATTTTGCAGTCTAGTTTTGGACCAAACTCCACCAAATAGTGAAACCAGTAAGTGAAATCAAATAAGGAACCGAAATTAAGAAAACGAGTGACGTTCATCCGAAAGCTCCCCCCGAAAAACCGGAAAACTAGCCCTGACATCACTGGCATTCGTATTAGCATTGCATCGAATTGCATGAGGATTAATTTTCCAGTCTAGTTTTGGACTAAATCCGTCTAATAGTGAAACCAGTAAGTGAAATCGAATAAGGAACCGAAATTGAGGAAACGAGTGCCCCGGAAACCAGCGCGCATTGGCAGTCGAGGATTGATTTCGTCGAAGCTTCGGTTCTCGACTAGGCCTACCTGTCAAGTAGGAATACAGCGAAGCGAGCACAATCGAGTGAGTGAAGTCAGTGTGACGCCATGAGACGCCAGGCGGGTCATTGCGCCTGAGCGGGGGCGAAATCCTCGCCCATCGTCGAGTCGAGCCCAGCCCCGACCATGTCGCTGGTGGGCCGCAGCCGCAGCCCGGCGGCGGAGCAGCTGCCCGGCTGGCAGCGGGACCTGATCCTCAAGAAGCGGGCCATGGGCCGCATGTTCCCGCGCCTCTACCCGGCCGTGGTGGAGATCTCGGGCGGCGACGACCCCCACGCCGACCCCGGCCACGCTCCGCTGGCGCGCAACAACAGCAACAACCGGAACGACGCCTGGCTTCAGCAGCAGCAGCACCAGGTAAAACAGTCGCGATTCGGCGCCACGTCCGCCTACTCCGCGTTCAACGGCTCCAGGGCGAAGGAGCAGGCGGCCATCAGCAGCAACAACAACCACCTCAACAGCTTCAACGACGTGGGCAGCCGCGGCGAGCTCGGCAGGATGGTGAGCAACGGCGGCGGCCCCGAGAACGGCGTCGCCGCCGAGCACGACGACGAGCTGGACGGCTCGGCCGAGGAGTTCGAGTACGGGCCGGGCATCGTGCACCGGCTGCGCTCCAAGTTCAACAGCCTGACAGCCCGCGAGCTGGGGCTGAGCGGCGCGGCAGCGCCGCTCAGCCCGGTGCGCCGCGTGGCCAGCCTGGAGCAGCTGCTGGAGGCGGACGACCCAGAGCCCTACCGGGCCAGCCGCAGCCCCCCGGCGCAGCGGCCCAGCGTGGAGCTGCTCAAGCGGGCCCGCAGCATGGAGACGCTGTCCGCCATCGACCGCAGCCCGGGCCTCACGCTCAACACGTCCATGTTCGGGCCCCGGGTCACCTTCGGCCCGCTGTCCCCGGTCAACGACAAGGTGATCATCATCGAGCAGGCCCGGCCCGCGGTGGCGGCTGTGCCGCCACCGCTCTCGCCCCGGGCCAACGGGGTGATGCCGCGGCCCGCGCTCATCGACGAGGAGCTGCCGCCGCCCAACACGGTGCGCATCAACAAGCAGATCTTCGAGGCCGAGCCCAAGCCGATGCCGGCGGCGGCCAAGCCCAAGGTGGTCATACGGACTCCGCCGCCCAAGCCCACCGGCCCAAAGCCGGCCCTGCGGGCCAGGCCCCCCGCAAGCCCCACCTTGCCGCAGACCCACGCGCCGCAGCCGCATCAACCCAAGAAGGTGTTCGTGTTCCTGCAGGAGCTGGCCGAGAAGGACGAGCAGGCCACCAAGGCGCTGACGGTGGCTGCGGTCACGCAGCGGTCGGTGTCGCCCGTGGCTCCGGCGGCGTCACCGCCGCGGCATCCTTCGCCGGTGACCGCGTCGCTGCCGAAGCATCCGCCAGCCGTGTTCACACCACCAGCGGCTTCGCTGCCGGTGGTTACGCTGCAGACGTCATCGCTGCCGAAGCACCCTCCACCAGCGGCATCGCTGCCGAAGCATGCACCGGCTGTGTTCACTCCACCAGCGGCATCACCGCCGGTGGTTACGCCGCAGACGGCATCGCTGCCGAAGCATGTGCCGACCGTGCTCACTCCACCAGCGGCTTCGCTGCCGGTGGTTACGCCGCAGACGGCTTCGCTGCCGAAGCATACGCCGGCTGCGGTCACCCCACCGGCGAAGCATCCGCAGCCGGTGGTCGCACCGCAGCCGAAGGTGCCGGCGGCCAACATAGTGGGAGAGACTTTCAAGCACGGCGCGAATGCCGGCACACAGCCGACACAGGCCACAGCCGTGCTCCAGAACGGCCTGGATGCCGTGCCGCTGTCCAAAGAGACGAACGTTGCGGTCATCAAGCCGTTCGTGCCGGAGAAGGAGCCTGATCCGGTGGTGCCCGCCAAGTCCGCGGCGTCCGCACCACCGCCCAGCACCGGCAAGCCGGTGAGCGATAACTCTGTCAAGTTCAACTTCATGAACGACATCAGCAAGAAGCCGCACCTGCCCACCGGCGGGGGCCACGCGGCGGCTTCCGCCGCCGCGGCCGAGGAGGACGACTTCCCCATGGAGGACCTGCTGGCCAGGCCGGCCAGCGTGGACTTCGTGGGCGACAACGTGATCGTCGGACGCTCGGCGCTCATGAAGACCAGGAACAAGAAGGTATTGTACATGACGGTGGTGGTGGTCTCGTGAAATAATTGCTTTCAATTCAGTTTAATGCACCCACAGTAGGCACCTGAAATGACATCATGCGGCAGATGGGACAGATGTACCCAGGTACAAAAATGCTACGTAACCACTCCGTCATCGAGCAGTTCCCGCATGACATCATGATGGATTTTAGCCCAAATTTTCACATAAAAAATGGATGCATGATGAATTTTAGCCCAAATTTTCACACCAAAA
>JAQFYZ010004785.1:0-10482 GCA_034695085.1 Cylindroiulus punctatus
CGGAAAAAGTACAAATGTTGAACGTTAAGGGTACAAATGTTTTGAAACTATATACACACCCTATGGGTACATATGTTGATTGTACCCTTAACATGTGTTCCTAGGGGTACATATGAGTCTTATTGTACCTTGAGGTAGAAATATTTAAATCATTTCATCCCTTTGAGTACATATATGATATATGGGGGGCAAATGTACATTTGTACCGCACAAAAATTGCATTTGTACTTTTACGGTTTACAGTGTAGGCTGTTACGGGGATTGGAAATACTGTTCGTTATAACAGTACAGGGGCGGATCCAGCTTTTTTTTCAAACGGGGTCCGTCACCAAAATTCGACCATTATCTAATCGAAATGGTAATTTAAGACATGACATGACCTCTTTTCAAGTCTGCAGTGAGCACATGTATGTATATGGAGGCCTAAATATACATGTTTAAGGAAATATTTGCAAAACTTAGTTCATTTTTTGCATTTCTTTTAAAACATTTTTCGAAAGCTGTTCATTTTTTCCAAAAAATTTTGCAAAAGCAGCTCACTTTTTTACATTTGTTAGCAAAATTATTGCAAAAGGCGGCTTTTGCTACTTTGCTGACTTTTTGCATTTTTTTGCAAAAATTTTGTTAAACCAGTTTACTTTGGCATTTTTTTTGCAAAAAATTTGCAAACCAGTTTACTTTTGGCATTTTTTTGCAAAAAATTTGCAAAACCAGTTTACTTTTGGCATTTTTTTTGCAAAACAAATGTTTTGCAATTCTGTATAAGCTGTTACGGGGATTGGGAATACTGTTTGTTGTGACAGTAATTGGTTATAAGCGAGTTCCTTATATCGAGGTTTGACTGTATCACTATGGTAGACTCCATGCACTCTGCATCATCCCCCTGATCAAATTCGTTTGAGGATCCCTCGGAATTAAATTACCCAATATCTTTCAGATAGGCTAATATTGACATGCCATCAGCAAACATTGAAAATGCAAGATGCATTGCTAAGCAGCGTTCACATCTACATGACATCCTGACATAACTGCACTTCTGCATGAGTGCCAATGCTAGGGCAAAGAGATCTTGTGCATGAGGGCACTGTTGCCGGGTTGCATCAGAAAGGAGGGGAGGACTCCGGAAGCTGGTGGAGAGTGCAAGACAGGTCCCACCTGTAGCATCCGGTGCTCGGATGTCCTGTGGCCAAAATGGCCGGCGTCGTGCAGCTTCCTCATGTGCTTCTTCAGGTCGAAGTTGCGGCAGAAGCCCTTGCCGCAGACCTTGCAGGTGAAGGGCTTCTTGTCGTTGTGGGTGTGCATGTGGAAGGTGAGGTTGTAGACCTGGTGGAAGGCCTTGTTGCAGATGGAGCACTTGTAGGCCTTCTCGTCGCTGTGCGTCAGCTTGTGGTTCTTGTAGTTGCCCTTCTGGTGGAAGCCCTTGCCGCAGTACTCGCAGATGAAGGGCTTGTAGTTGGCGTGGATGCGGACGTGGGTGTTCAGTGTGGAACTGCGGTTGAAGGCCTTGCCACACGTGGGGCACTTGTGGGGCTTCTCTGAGGTGTGGATGATCTTGTGCCGGCACAGCGTGCTGGCCTGCCGGAAGCCCTTGCCGCACACCTTGCACACGAAGGGCCGGGCCCCGGTGTGCACCGGCATGTGCCGGGTCAGGTTGTAGTGGGCATTGAACACCTTCCCACATTCGGGGCAGGTGAACGTCTTGGGCTTACCCCTGTCCTGCTGGTGGTGGTGGCTGAGACCCGCCATCCGCTTGCCGCTGCCGGAGAAGGTATCGTACTCCGCGGCCGCAATGTCCTCGCTGCCCGTGTCGCGCAGAGCGGTCATCCGGTCGGAGGATGGCGAGCAGGAGGACACAGAAGATGCTGAGGACTCTGATGTGGACGAGGGCTGGGCATCCATCTTGTCCATCTTGTCCATCTTGTCCATCTGGTCAATCCGGTCCATCTGGTCCATCATGTCCCGGTTGTCTGTCTTGTTTCCAGAACCGTCGCTGTACCTTGTTGGAGAGAGTCTCTTGCTGGCGCCGTCACTGCCAGAACTGGTGCGAACTTTCTGTTTGCCATTCTGGACATAGTCGTCGTTGTCGGCTGTCAGCAACAGCCTTCTGGCCAATGTCTCGCTGGCCGGCTGCGGGGGGAAGTTCATGGAGCGGTCAACCGCCAGGCCTCCGGCTCGGCTGTAGCGCTCGGTGCTGGGATGCCGGTGGTTGGGATGCGACTTGGTGAAAACCATGGGCTCGGACACTGACTCCACGCCCACCAGTGGCCGGCAGGTGAGTGCCAGCCCCACTCCGAAGGCGGCCGCGGTGGCCATCGGAGGGGTGCCGGGATGGAGTCCTTGCGGGTGGAAGTGCCCGGCGTGGTGGAAGGAATGGGCGTGGGGCTGATGAGGGAATGGACGCTCTGTGGATGGGGAGTGGTGGAGTAGTGGATGCATGGTGTCCACCGTGCCCGGCACCAGCGGCCCGAAAGCAGCTTGGGACATGTCGGGGTGGCTGCCGCCGGACGTCGGAAGCCGCGGTCCGGGATGGTAGCACAGAAGAGGGTACTGGCTCAGGTAGGAGGAAATGTCTGAGGATGATGGGGCCTGATAAGGATGGCTGGCGTTTTGAGGTTGGTGCTGGAAATGGTAGTCTTGCATCAGCTGCAGCCGCGTCATCAGCGACGATGGACACGACGCGGACACTGTCGGGCTGGGGTGACTGTTGGCGTAGTATTTGCGAAATGCAGATTCGTTGAAGCTATTTGTGAATTTGGCCAATTCAGGTCTCACACTGTTCATGCCCAGGGAGTCTGGGACCATGCCCGGGCAGAACGCTGCCCCGGACATGGAGGGCGGCAAGACACCAGACGCGTACTCCATTGTCTTGGTGGCGCCCGGTTTCTTGGCGCCTGCTTCGAAACCGTTGCTCTTCACGCTCTGCTGAACAACATGCGTGTTGCGCAATTTGGGTTTCGACTGGTCTTCACTAGACCGGTGCGCGCTTAGCGAAAAGGGGCGGGGCTTGGTGCTGAGCGGGCATACAGAACTGTCTTCGTACCTGTCCGGTCTGGACCGGCTGCGGTGCGCCTTTCTGGTGACGTCTTGGCTGATGTGCTTGCTGCCGCTCGAAGTCGGTGCTGCAGGATGCTGGATCGGAGGCTCAGTTTCGTGGTTGTTCTCCTTGTTGTTGTGGTTCTCCGGACAAGAACCTTCCGCGCAGCCGCATTTGGGACTTCTCGTCTTGCCAGGTTTTCTGTTTTCTGACTCCATGATCCTGGCAATGGAGAAGGCCAGTGGGGCCTGGACCTTGGAGGCACATTCTGCAACAGGGGCCTCCATCCTCATAGATGGCGCCATGGCCACCTCGACTAGCTCGAGACCGGTACTTACTCCATCGGAACTGTCACAGTCTTCTGTGCCGGTCTTCTTCGGGGAGTCCTGGCTCGACAAGGACTTGACGTTGCCGTAGTCAACCTTGAGGCGGACTCCTTTGGTGTTGTTGTTTTTGAGCAGAAGTTGCACCACTGTCTCTGCAGTGTCTGCTATCCCCTGATGAGCACATGTGTCGGCTGCATTATCTTGAGTCGCATCAACATCGGCTGCTGGGACGTCGTTGTTGGCCATAGATGGCACCAGAAACAGTGGCCCTTGAAGCTGTCGTGGTTTGCTTCGTGGTAGTTGCCCGGAATCTAAGTCCTTCAGTGGATTGGAGAATATGTGCCCTTGTCTGATCCATGGGCGAAATGCTTCACCGCCGTCTCTTCGCCCGGATCTGTTCGGTGTGCCACCGCACCGGTGTTTAACATTGTTGTTGGCATAAGATTCTGCAAAATATCGAAAATAAATGGCTTTAATTAGAGAAAATGTTCATACTTCAAAGAAAATGAAAATTCGGTTCAGTTATTTAGAAAGTGCGTTGTGACTTTGGGGACACCCTGCATAAAATTATCAAATACAATTTCTCCTTTCCTGATCAACATATTAAAATAATTTTTTTGTAAACATTAACAGGGGGGATGTGCTCTTGGCAACTTATGGAAATTATATGATATTAGTAAAAACAATAATTCTATGTTTAATATTTTTATTTTGCTTCATGATGGCAGCACCTGCCACCTTCATTTACTGTCGTTGGCAAAATAAAAAATATCTGGAAAAATTCTAAAAACGTTTTTATTTTATATAGCGCAGGAACTTATAAATATAAACTTTGAATTAAAACATTTAGTTTTATTTGAAAGTCCAAAATTATGAAAATTCAATTGCAAAAAATCACTTTCAATGGGCCTTATATAATGCAAAGTAAATGTAATATTCTTATTGCATCAATTTGATTGCTGAAAAAATATTCCATTTATTGCATAATTTTACGATAATTTTACGAGGATTAATGAAAATATTCAACAGCCGAGATTTACATTACAAGCTGGAGGTTTTTTCATAAACATTTCTTAAAACTTTAAAACTATGTACTCGTATAATCTTAAATTAGAATGTTGGTAAGAAAGTTACAAATTTCAATAGTAATTTCTAATAAAAATAAATATAGGGAAGGACAATGAATGTAATTTGATGCATTTTAAATAAAATTGCGCAATTCGAAGGCGCATATGCATGTTTGTATCTACATATACAGTATACATGTATACATGTATAAAATTGTATACATGTACTCCATGCAGACTTACGATATTCATCGTAGTTTATTTGTCCTTGCATTGTTTATTGTAGACAAACAATTCAAATTATGTCTAATGGCTAGACGAATTTGGTGCAAATGGACCATTTTGAAATTCTAGCATTCGTAAATAAATTGGCGAATTCTTGAGTTTATAAATTTCTCTTCATAAATTCTCGAGTTTACATGTATAAACTTTAATACCAAATATATTTCAAAGTAAAATACATGCATGTATAAACGTGAGCGAATAATTAACACGTATTTGTAATCGATATAAAGATTTGTGCATGCAACTATTTCATAACATTTTGGTTTGTGAATTGGTATAATTTCCAGATGCTTTATGATTTTTATTATAAGAAACGTTATGCATGTTATACACATGCTTAAGTAAGTCTTAAATAAGTTTACTTTTCTGATAGTTTGAGCCTCACAATTCGAGTTATACATGTACATGAGACATAAGGTATTCTCATGAAATTAATAAAAATCCCAGAAAAACTACTTATATATTCTTCGCATATTATATATAAGTAAATTTTTATGAGAGTTATATAAGATGAGTTTACAAACCTATAATGCATGTGTATTCTGAGGGACAAAGGATCAACTGTATATTGTATATATGTATCATTTTATTACAAAGCTGTTTTTATTACAGTTCATGCATCTTCCAAGAACCAATCAATGTACAATATATTTAAACTATCAATTTTAAAAATAGGTGCAAATCATCATCGTATGCATGTGATCACATGCATGACAAATTAGGCTCATGCATGCAATACTTTTGAGTTTTAAACCTTAACCACTCCGATGTAAAAATATACATGTACATGTATACACAAACATTAAAATTACGCAGATTTAGAACGCATACAGTTTTGCCAAATTGATCAACTTATGCAATTTAGAGCATATTAATTTTTTGACATACATGTATTACTAAAATTCAATTTGGTTAATGGTTTTGATAACAACGGCATATGAACAAATTATGGTAGTGAAACTTACACACTTCGTATTTAGATTTATTACTATTTTATCATTATTTTAAATATATAAGGCAACTGATATATGCAGTATATACGCATTATTTTGTACTCCAAAAATGTCATGATGTTATTTCGGATTTTCGGTGCAAAACTTTAGCAAGTTTCGGTTTCGTAGTTTCGTAGTGAAATTTAAACACTTCGTATTTAGATTTAGGGTTATTTTATCATTATTTAAAATATATAAAGCAACTGATATATACAGTATATACGCATTATTTTGTACCCCCAAATGTGGAAAAATTTCACGATGTTATTTCGGATTTTCGGTGAAAAACTTTAGCAAGTTTCGGTTTCGTAGTTACGTAGTGAAATAGTGAAATGAAAATTTAGGACCATTTTATCATTATTTTAAATATATAAAACAACCGATATATACAGTACATACGCAATATTTTGTACTCCTAAATGTGGAAAAATTTCACGATGTTATTTCTGATTTTCAGTGGAAAACTTTAGCAAGTTTCGGCTTCAATTTTCCGACGTATTACTAAAATTCAATTTGGTTAATGGTTTTGATTTCAACGACATATGAACAAATTATCGTTGTGAAATTTAAACACCACGTATATAGATTTAGGACTATTTTATCATTATTTTAAACATTAAAGCAACTGATATATACAGTATATACGCATTATTTTGTACACTCAAATGGGGTACAAACTTTGCAAAAGTTTCGGTTTCAACTTGATATTTTCTTACATCTCATTAATTTTGTGTCCATTTCGAAAGCTGTATATACCATAGGCAATGAAGTATTTTTAGCTTTTGAAATTGTTTTACTTTTCAAATTATTTTACTTTTCAAATTATTTTACTTTTCAAATTATTTTACTTTTCAAATTATTTTACTTTTCAAATTATTTCACTTTCGAAAGAAGTTAACTTTGAAAACCAGATGCGCAACGATTTCACAATCGCAAATTGTGATTAATTGGTAAAAATGTTGTTAAAAACGATTGAATTGAAAAAAACAACAAATGCGGCATTCGTCCACACGTTGAAACATCTACAATTATTTATCTTACCTGGCGCATGTTTCCCACGGACACAAAACTGTGTTTTCAGGCAGTGATAATATGTCACCACTTTGGTATCACATAGACGCGCGTTATAAAAGTGACACTTCCCAAAATGCGAAACACAAACTTTTCACCGGTGTACAATTACCAGACTGTGAAACACAGTCTGATGGAGTCTTTTGCAGAGGCGCAGTTCCTCGATTATTAGTCAATGTTGGATATGTATTTCTGTGAATGCTCTCTACAGCAATGATCATTTTAAGTTTTGACACCCTGACACTTCATCCGGTACATAAGCCGCTCCATTAAAATGGCCGTAGGAGAGTGAGCATCGAAGTTGGAGCAACCATGGATGATGGCAGAGGGGATCAAGGGGCCAGATCCATTGTTCCATCATGGACCGCTGCTTTACTCATTGGTTAGGCATTCTTTGGCAGCGGCGACCAATGGCAAGGGGCACATTGTGCTGCAACTGGCAACTCGATGGCTTATTGGTACATCGGCCTCATTTTTTATTCATTCTTGTATCGATTGATGAACCGTTTGCAGCCAGCCACTTGCTGGTGCAAGCAGTCATGGGAAAACGTTTGAACACAAGGTTTTCCGACAACAAAAGGCATGTCGGAAGCCCTGCCCCCCGTTTTTAACATGCAAAAGATGCAGGGAACGGCTAAGTGACTCCTGTGCACAGTTGGGAGCCAACAGGCATGAAAATGCATCGCGCCAAAATTAACTGAACCAAAATTTGGATGCTTTGTGTGCATTCCCAGCTGGAGGAGGCTTATTTTTACCCTGACATTAACGTGTGTTGTAGCTGAAACTTACATGTAACTAGTGCTTTTATGGGATAATATCAGAAATGAATCAAAAAATAAAAATGGAAATTTTAAATAGGGAAATAAGTATTTTGAAATGCATACCTAGAAATACATTTTAAAATGCATAGCATGAAATGCATTTGGAAATACCTTTGGATTGGCACTAAAATATGTATTGTATTACGTATTTCGAAATAAATTTTTAAATGTATGGCAATATATATTGCAAAACACGTGTAAATATATTGAAATATGTAGTTCAAAATACATATCACAATATATTCACTATACATTGCAAATACATTTCAATTCAAACTGCAGTGATGCAAATTTTGTGTGAAAATATTATTTTCACACAAAATTCACTGCACAATCCATTATTGACGAGTTACCTTAGTGAGGTCCATTTTGCGAAATTAATTTAAAATCTTATCTGAATTAAAGCTGAAATGCATTAAAATATAGCTCAGCATTACTATATATTTCGAAATATATTACAAATGCATTATACTGTTTGGCGTATACATTTCAAAATGCATTTAAATACATTTTGCACATTGAAATACATTGCACAATGCATTTAAAATGCATTTTCTTTGGATATGGGTTTACTTGCTTTGGCTGTCAAAGCAAAGGTTTCACAAACTGCATTATTTAAGATGGGATTTAAAAATACATGTAAATCTATATTCTATTACATTAGCATGGTAGTTGTATCTTTAACTTACATATAACTAAAGTGATATTATGGGATATTAAATATCAGAAATGAATAAAAAAATATAAATGGAAGTTTTAAAAATTTCAACATGCTTTACATGATTTGACTGTCAAAGCAAACTACATTATTTAATATAGGATTTAAAAATACATGCAAATCCTAAATTAAAATGGACATTTTAAAAAAGGGTACGTTTTAAAAATTACAACATGCTTTGCATGCTTTGGCAGTCAAAGCAAAGGTTTCACAAACTGCATTATTTAAAATAGGATTTAAGCTTAAAAATACACTGAAATCTATATTTTATTGTAAGTGTTGCTACCACACAGACACTAAACCACCTACAGCTGTATGTGCAATCATGAACACGTTTTTGTAACAAGTTTGATAGAATCAGTTATTTGATTAACTACTGTGAGCAAAAAAACTGACATACAGAAAATGTGAAAGCAAAATAATTTTCCTGAAAAAAGGCAAATGCTTGCTTGATCTTGCACAGCTTGAGCATATTTACACAATTTGATTTTGACATAATTGGACGTGTATACATGGAAATAATATTGCTTAGTTTTTTATAAAACTGACTTTTTCCTTGGAAATTAAGTTAGTTTTAAATTTTTTCTGGTACATTACTGTGCCAAACGTATACATTACTAACTTTGAAATAATGATAATGATAATTACGATTGCATATTTATGCATACTGTTCACACAATGGAATTGTCAATATAATAATTACAGGAGTTTCCTGATGTTATCCGTAAAATTAATTAAACTTATATTAATTAGAATATTGGAATCAAATTCATGCATGGAAACATTTTTAATTCAGCTAATTTGAAGATTACCATTGATTGATGGAAGGATTTTTTTAAAACGATCATCTTGTGGTATTAAAAATAGTTTAAAAGATATTTTAAAATCATTGAAACTATTTTATTCAGATTCTGTTCTTATGTTTTTTGTTTGCTCATACAGTATACATTTGTACCAGGGACAGCTGTTTGACATAGTGTGTACAATGTGTAGCATAACATGAAAATCGTGGGTAAACATAAGTCAGTTTTCCATGCATTATGTGAGAGTGCTCTTGCATGTCACTTAGAATGTAATTCATAATTGATCATATCGTCAAAGTATGTATTTCTATATGCTCCACTGGGAATTCCTGCAAGATTCGCAGTGGAAACAATCAATAATTGATGAATGACGCGAATTGCCTTTGCCCATTGCGTTTTCAACCATAATACTAAGAGGAAATATGTTCCTTGCGTGTATTGCAGTGAAATACATTCACCAATACGAATACAGTATAGTGTGCACTGCAGTGAAAGTTTCAAATTTCTCAAAAAAACTCAAAATTTCAAAGTCAACTAAAACTTTAGCATCAGCAGCAGTACTCGTTAATTAATGGTCCTTCAATTATAAAATGATTGATTTAAAAAGTTATTAATGATCTGCTCATTTTAACACTATCAACTTTTCGTTTTCTATGCCATAATATTTTGCACATATTTGGCACATATTCTGTATAGGTTGCTTTAAGTAACTAAAGGAGTTGGTTTACAAATTGCCACCAATCTGTTTTAGCCGAAATAGTTGTAATACGTATACTGTACATGCTATATTTTATTACCAAATATATTATAGGTGACCCACATGCAAAAGAAATGTATTTCAAATTGTTAAAATGCATTGCAAATGTATTTTTCAAAAACAGCTCCACAATAAATGCGTTTTGAAATACATTGCAAATTGTGAAATGTATTGCCAATTAATTTAATTGCAAACAGAAATGCATTTTACTAATGCATTGCACAATACCTTGTGCAATAATACATATTTATGGCATTCAGAAAGCTATTGTAATTTATTACATTACTAAAAATTCAATCCTAAAGTACATTGAATTTTCAAAAATTAATCAAGATGATCTATACATTATAAACTACATATATATTTCACAATACCATATGAGCAATTTATGGAATGTATTACGAAATGCATTAGGAAATGCTCAACAAATGCATTTTACGATGGATTTTATAATTCATTATGAAATACATTTATGTCTCAATCTATACAGATTTATGACATTCAGTATGCTTTTGTAATTTATTACATTACTAAAAATTCAATCCTAAAGTACATTGAATTTTTAAAAATTAATCAAGATGATCTATGCATTATAAACTATATTTCAC
>JAQFYZ010004786.1:0-10480 GCA_034695085.1 Cylindroiulus punctatus
TGTTTATGCTATTTGGGCAACACGTGACGTTGAAATCAGCTGAACGTTGGACTTGAAATCGAAATCATTTTCACCCGACCTGACCATAACGCGCAGTTATGCACGAAATATCTAATTGGCTAGTTATGAAGCCCTCCATCCGAAAAGCGTCAACTAAATAAAAAGAAAATAAAAATTAAATCGATGGCGCAGTCGATTCAGTTGGTCCTCCGTGACCCACGTGACCCACACCATCCCCCAGATACCCAGCAATAGGACGTATTGTTCTACGTCAAAAAGTATCAGAGATTGAGTTATTTTCTTTTATTTGGACATCAATCGTTAGAAGTTCTAATTGTATATTGAGCCTTGGAAGAAATCAAATTATTCATCCGTACAAAGTGAATAAAACTCGAAACTAATATCAGATTGAAATGCGTACAAGAGTAGTATAAAAAGATGTAATAGATCATAATAATAGATATAAAAGATCAAGAATGTGAGCCAAACTGGGGGTCATCCGAATGATGAGCCAGGGGAAGGTTTGGCTAAATCCATCATTTTTGACCCAGTGTCACAAAGACAATTTCTTCTACTGCGCATTTTTTTACAAACAAATCGCTATTGTATTACTTCTCCAACTTAAATTTATCATTTTCAATCTCATTTTTAAGAACAGCTCGAATTTTGTTGGTCATTGATAATCCATCAGCATTAGGGGTGGGATTGAGATAATTTTAGAAAAAGTCATAACATTGTATTTGAACGTGACTTCTTGTAAAAAAATCAGGTTTTTGAATGGCGCAACTGTCGACCATTTAGCTGTCTTCATCAGCTTAACAACCACAAACAGACCTGGCAAAAACGAATGGTTGTTGTCCTCCACAAAATAGAGAAGAAAACACTGAAACTACAGGTGGTTGTTAGCCAAATGGAATCCAAATATAAAATGCATTTGTGTGTGCAGTGAAGCCATCGTCTTTACACAAGTCCACAAGTCCACAAGTCCAGCCCAGGATTCGAACCCAGGACCAGCGAAGAGCGAACTCCGCATTGGTGCCACCTGAACAACACTGACAAGAGTGTTTAATTTGGGTATTTCTGCCAAACATTTGGGTTAGTTCTCCCGTCTGGCATAGAGGGCCCTGCAACCATGACCCATCACCAGACGGCGATCAAACCATGCACCCATGGTATTTCTATATTGCTATCAATATAACGAAGCAAACAAAATATACTAAGTTTGATCGTTCAATTCGGGATGTTATGCTCATGCGCAATACCGCCCATTCAAAAGTTGTAAAACAGACGTCATATTTATTTAGTTGCAAATACATGAACATGACACATGGTCGTACATAGCGACATCTAGGGGCTTTTACGAGCAAAACTAAGTCTATACCAATCAAAAATCTTGACAATTTTGCATATCTCTTCAAATTGTGGGAATTTGAGCACATTTTTCGCTGTTTTTCGAACTGATCTGCAAAATATAGACAGACGAATTGGAAAATCCGGAAACCTCAGTTCAGTGACATAACATAAAAATCATTCCCGATTAAACACAAAACACATTAATATAAAACGTTTCTTATAACGTTCGAAAAATCACCCACATATGAGTATAACATTTTACACTGTATTCAGACAGTGATTTTAGCAAAGAAATATTTCAATAGAAAACACTTTCCCAAGCCAAGCGTTTTCAGTCCGGGATTCAGGAAAGCACTTAAGCGAACACTTTGTACCCATGCCAACATTTCTACGAACATTTTACGAAGTTGAGAACGAATTACATGTAGCCTGTGTGGTACATACAATCGACGAAAATTGTCCCGCGTTGACATGGTATCAAAAGCCGATGCTGGTGATCTTGTGAAAATCCTGTGAATTAACCAAAAATTGAAAAAGTTATTCAAACTTGTGACAAGAAAGTTCAAGATTTCTCTAGCAAACATTATTCCTAATGAAATACATGTAGCCTGTATTCCAATTTCCAAGAGAATTTTCATTTCAAGCCACCCCATCTCAGCGAAAGAACAATTGTAGAAAACATGGAAATTTTTTTGCAAGGTTCAATGTAATATTTTTCACATAATGAAATAAAAGAAATGTCAAATATTAATTCACTCTAACAGCTAGTGTATTAATAAGACAGTGCAAATACTACATGTATATGATATAATGTACATGCAGCCGCACACATTAAAAATGTCCTTTTGTTCCCAAGTAACACATGATATAAAAATTGTCAAAAAGTATCACTATTTCATTTGAGTGGTATATACATGTACATGTACATTTATGTAAGTCCACAAATATGAACATTAATTTTTTAGCAGTTCGGAAATTTCGGAAATTTTAGGCAATCTCTCATCAACTGGAAGCAATTTACGAAATTTCAGATAATTCCTGAACTCATGACAATTTGGGGCATTAAGGCACTTGATGAAATTAAGTGGAACACCTCGTTGGGTCATGGTTGCGACGTCATACATTTACATGTACATGTACATGTACACTGTATGTGGCAGACACGCGAACAAATTGTTCAGGCGATCACCGATATTTTATTCGCCCAATTACTTAACTACATGTATAAGGCATGAAAAGAAGTAAAAAAAAACTAATAGGAAATTACTTACTTTTCATTCCTAAAAGTTCGTTCCAGTTTCTTCATTAGCGAGTCCCCGCTTTAATTGACGGAGAACATGTTATGACTTCTGCCTAAATAGTCACAATTGGGACATTTTCGGCCGAGGTCACGAAAAACAATCGGTTTATAAACGACACCATGACGATTCTTTTTCGCTGGCAAACCTCCCCAAGGCCGTGAAAATTTGCGCCAAATACCAGTGGGACTAGCAAAAAATCCGGTGATTTTATCACCATGTCTGTTTTTACAAAATCACAAGGCGATATACATGTATAGACTTGTTTTTGGGGTGAAAATCTTACTATTTTTCCGTTCTTTTTTTGAAAGACCATTCACACACCATGAATGGACGATGCACACCATTCAAAATACCTTGCGACTTACGTTCGCGTTAACAAATAAATATAAACGTTAAATTTCTTGCTTACCATGCATGTACATGTACAATGTTTCGTCCACTAGGTGCATGTTTGTTTTGTTAAGTCGCGAATTACGTCCTTCATTATTAAACGATGAAATAAAAACGAGAAAAATTCGCCAAGAAGTTTATTGAAGTGTTCAACAAAGAAATATACAAATAAAAATATGCTAAATTTGCATTTTTCAATCTTAGTTTTGGGAGACTTTCAGCTTGATGGAGAGACTAACCAAGCGCGAAGGGCTTACCCCCTTATGGGTTAATGCTTTTATTTTTAATTTAGTTGGCGAAGAACCTTGTGAAATAGCACAATTCTGTACACTCTAGCTTTTCACTGAAAATGGATGAGAAGCAAGTTGGATGTGACATGCTTTTCGTTCGATAAATTTACTGGTGTATATAAACACAATTAGGTTTGAATACACTTGCAGTTCTTTATTTCAAATACTAGTACATGTATGTAGTGTTTTTTGTCTGATTGAGAAAACTACACCACTGTGGATGCTGCATTTTGCAAATTATTACTATTGCACTTCTGTGTGGTGTCTGTGTAATATTACTCATTAAAACCATGTAGGAAGTTGCACTCCGTGATTTTCACAGAAACGTTGTATGATTCTCTTGAGTGCATCTATCCTTTCCCCGGTAAGCAGAAAAGATATGGCCAGTAATACCGGAATGTATGACATCAGCGTGTACAATTTCTCCTCATCGCTGGGGGACATTTCACGTATCACTTGTACGACAGACATGAATTTCCCTTGAGCAGTTGTGGCAGCTAGAACTCCACCTATAAGGCATCCTTAAATCGAAATCCATCTGGTTTCAGTTATCATTCATATGTCATGCATGTATGTACAAGACTGTATCACTAATCTTACCCACGATCATTCCTTTTCGGCCTTGAAACGCTGCCCCTCTTACAGTAAACCCAAATACTATTATTCCTGCTTTAACTGATTCCATAATTGTCACATTAAATTTGTCTATATCTGCTATCTTTTGAAATACTTTTATTCCAACATCCAATAATGTTGTCATCTCGATTTTCGGTTCTGTAAATTAAAAAAGTTCAGCATCATTGAGTATTACAAATTTGACTTCCGAAATTGGACCATTACAAAAATATATGGTTTCCTTTTAATTAATTCATAGTATGTGAAAGGTGTACGTGTTTTCAAATACATGTAGCTCACTATTTTCATCAGGACGACCCGGCGAGCAATTAATTCAAATAGTACCATTTTTGTGCAAGTATTTCACCATTAATGGCAAAAAAATGCCATCCTGGATTTTATTTTATGTTTCTTTTTACTTTATGTTTGCCATAGAGGTGTGCATCGAATTTAATAGATTTTTCAGTATCCTGTTATTGGTGCAAGTGGCAGTTGAAAGCCCCCAAAAAATATGATTGAAATGTGCAAATTTAGCATTTTTTGATTTGTATATTTTTGCGATGAACATATAAATAAACTTCAAACCTATTGTATTTCATGTGTAAAATCTTGTACAAATGCATGTACATCCAAATTTACTGCAATTACTGGTGTTCAAGTAAGGTATTAATAAGCACCCAGGTGTTGAATTTATGGCAAGTTATAACACTTTCCTAAGAGCTTCTTAACACCTTTGTAGCATTGGGAACAGCCAGGGTGTTTACTATAGTTACCACAAACCGGCCCGAACAGTCCGATGACTATGACCACCAGGATCCCAGTAAAGCCATCCATCACAATGAGAAATGATAGTTAACCAACAAATAAGCCGGCCAATATTCACAACTTTGCGTGCTTCCTCAGTCTTCAAAAATTATTTGAGCTGGAAGGACCTGATTTGAACATCAAAGACTTTATCTACTCTGCTGGTGTTTCCCCAATCTTATCAGTTCTGAAAATGAAAATATATTTATTACTAGATATAGTTGGTCATATATATTATCAATTGACATATTTATTATCAGCTATGGTTGGGTATAATCACTGTATATCTACTAATGTTTAAAATAGCATAATATATAAAAAACATTTTTAAAAACCATGCTTTGTACTAAATGCACTAAAACTTTAAAAATAATTTGGATAAAAACAAAAAATGAGGTAACAACATGATGGAAACTATTAAAATGCACTAATAGGTCAAAAACAAGAGCTTCAATGTGTCTAACTTCACTTAAATATTGCTGTTGAAAGATATATGAAAGCATGGTGCGCTCATAGCAAATACAATACAGTTACTTATGCCCGTATCACCGCTTCGTTTTGTACCATACTTGACCGTTTTGTACTGTTTCTACCCAATCACATCAGCGCAAATCGATACTTGAGTTGTTGCTCGTGCTCCGAGACTAGTTCATGGTACGGGTATTAGAGTACAATTACTTAAGTAACTCATGGCATTTTGAATTTCTGCCTTATAGGATCTTAGTGCATTATTGTGCATTCTGCTTCATTGCTTGCAAAAGCAGAGATGTAACCAATTTCACAGACGTGCAAGTGTTTTGAATGCTTGATCACCTCTGTCCATGCTAGGAAGCCTTTTGTCAGGTAAACTGAGGTAATCCTGTGTCAGATAGCCAAGGTTATACTGAATTTTCCATGAGTGCACCATGCTTTTAGTCCTATCTTTCAACGACAATAAGCTTATGAAGTTAGACACATTGAAGCTCTTGTTTTTGACCCATGTAGTGCATTTTAATAGTTTCCATCATGTTGTTATCTCATTTTCTGTTTTCATCCAAATCATTTTTAACGTTTTAGTGCATTTAGTACAAAGCATGGTTTTTAAAAAGGTTTGTTTTATACAGCATATTATATTATTATTTTTTCGTTTAATAATTAAGGGCGTAATTCGCGACTTAACAGAGCAAACATGCACCTAGTGGACGAAACATTGTACATGGTAGGCAAAACATTTAACGTTTTTATTTATTTGTTAACGCGAACATAGGGCGCAAGGTATTTTGAATGTTGTGCAGGGGTGTCCCCAAAGTCACACCGCTTTTTCAAACGACTTAGAATAGGGCTTAACGTACACCTAAGTGCGAGTTCATGCAGCTTAAACCCCGATTAAAGCACAAAAAAAAAACAAAAAAAAACGAGCCCATACAATATGGCATTTCAACCAATTTCATGATGAAATTTTAACCCTATCGCATCTTTTTCGTACTTTTTCGTACATGACACGTAAATAGATCCAGATACAAGTGCAATTAGCAAAATAGCAAAAAATCCGGTCATTTTATCACCATGTGTATTTTTGGAACAAAAAACCAAGTCTCGGGGTTTTTTACAGGGTCAAAATCTCACCATCTTTTTCGTTTTTTTTTGTGTTGTACATGAATCTACATGTACGCCCGAATTCGAGTCCATACAGCTAAAACTCCGCAGATTTTATCAATAATTTTGCGTTTGAAAGGCAAAAAGGAGTCTATGCAATGTACATGGTATTTAGACTAATTTCATGACACGTACATGACACGAAAATAGACCCAAATACAAGTGGAATTAGCAAAAAAAATCGGTCATTTTCTCACAATATGTTTTTACAAAAAAATATCACTATCTTTTTCGTTTTTTGTGTGTTGGGCATGGACTACAGCTTTATTTTGATGTTTGCCAATGATACAGGTGCTAAGAAAAAGGCGCCGCATAATTATTGGTATTACAGTGAAGCAAATCCATTGTTATTCAAATGAATTTGGGAGATTACACTTTTTCAAGTGGATTAGCATAGTGACTTTTCAAATTTTACGATTTCTCAGATTTTTGGGGCCAAAGTCAAGGGTCCAGGAATCCAATCTGCACCTTCACATAAATGTACATGCACATGTAGGTCCAATACGCTCCACGTTATTTTAAATGAAATTCCCTGATTTTTCATGTTTTTTCATGACTTCATTGAATGTCCAATCAGGGTTACTTCATGGTCTTAGTTGTGGCTCTGCTAGATTCATAGACACAACCACATCAGACACCACTAGAAATTTGCACAGTTTCTGAAACAACTGCAGATTGTTAGCATATCTCAACTAGTGTATCACTCGTGCATGAAAACATTTCGAGTAGCCAGAGGGGACATTTCTACTGAATTTCGTATGGCACATTCCACGACTTTTCAAGATCTTTCAAGTTTAGTGATGAAAAATCGTGATTTTCAGTGCAAGCATTCGTCATAATTAATGTTCAACTTTGATGCCAAGTGATGAATATTTGCAAATCAAATTTCGATTTGAAAGAAAATTTGAAATTTCGCATCAAGATCAAAAAGAAAGGTTTTGTAACACAAAAGCACAGAAATAAAAAAATGCACGTATGCAATTTCTTTTTTGTTGTTGCAAAAATGGATGACAAAATGCATGTAATGCATTTTTTAAAATTAAAGACGTACATTTGGTTGACAACCCCACCCCTCCCAAGTTGGTGACATGATAGTTGAACAACATGTATGTGAACACCCCATATGTGCCTTCACACATTGAGGATAGTGCCAGAAATTGTGATGGTATTGAAATGATAAAACAGGATGCACTGCACAAATCTACCGAACATTATTCTGCAATTGCCTAAATGTGCATTTCAAAGGTAATCTGATTACATTCTGACGTCCAGTGAATCAAAGCAAAAATGCCACGACTTTTTTGGAATTCCTGCATTCATGCTCATATTTTGATAGGCTATATTTTTTTTCAGTTCGAAACAATTGGTCATTGATTATGTCATTACTGGAGTGTAATGCAGTGTAATTTGCAGTACGAAACATTAAAATTGTTCTTACCTTAGGCTCGAAGAAGCAACCGTGGTTTGCAGTCTTCCTATTGGATTGGAGTGGACTGATTGTAGCATATACGGCCATTGCAAAATTCAAAAGATTCCCTTTTCAGCCGGTAGATGGCAAGAGATGCGCTCTCAGGGGCAGTCCATAATGCGTTTTGGCGGGCTTCTCATTGTCGTCTGTTTACTGTAATAACGGAAAAATGGTAATTTGTATAAGGTAGCATCTGAATTCACCACATAGAAGATGTGCAAGTGCCCAATTACTACATGTATACAAATTAAGCTTATTTTGTCACATTTATCAAAACGAACCCTGCAGAGAGTTCACCCTTAAGGTGAATTAAAGTTCGGCAAGAGCGCAAAATTGCCGAATTCCATGCCACACCTAAAACTATATTAGCGTAGTAATAAAACTCGGTGATCTGACGCTTTCTCTCAGTGTGTTTAAGTTGGGGGTAACGATTTATAATGTATGTAAAATGTACATGTACACTGTATATGCAATTAATTGCATCATTATGATAGCGTGAATTTTGTTAGAAAAAAAGAAATCATTTAGGTACAGTGTATCTTACCGCTATCAGCCTTCATCTGCTGGATAAAAACTGTTGTTCTAACCTCTTTGTCAAAAGTTGGTCATCTGCATCCTTGGCAGCCTTAAGTTCCAGAAATATCACTGAAACTAGAATAAATGATGTAATTCATGGATGAAATGAAAGACTGACCTTCTTGGCTTATCGTATGGAAGCATAACCTGATTTGTTAATTTTTACATACGTGGTGACCCTTCACATACATGTAAGACACCTTGTTACTTTGATTATTTGTATACGCAAATAATCAAAGTACCAAGGTATAAAGTATTGAAACAATTTCGAATTTCGCAATATCGAAGTACAAAATTGTACTCGCATTCCTGTACTACAAATTCATTCTGCGGATAAACTCTGGAGCCTCAAAATTCCGAAAAAAAATTTAATTTACGTCAAGATGTCGATCATACATGTATTTACATGGAAAATTGCAATAAAATAAAGCTTTTTCTTTTGACTAAATGACTGACCAGTACACATGTGACACGTACATGTAGGTCGAGTGCTGTTGTCAGCTCAGTCCGCCAGGGGAAGCGCCCACAGTCACAATCACAGCCACATTGTCATAAGTTTATTTATTAAACCATTACAATCAAAGCCGATGTTATCAAATGCCATTTTGAACCGTGAGATTCCCCACGAGAAATTGGTATCATTCAATTCGCTTCAATTTCAAAGCTGAATTCGACCCTTTTTTTGAAGGCCCCAACAAGACCTACTGCCACAAAATGGCCCCCAGAATGCACTTTGGCAATGAGTGAGTTCCTGTGCAAGCACATTCTCATAGTCCTTTTCGAAAAGGGTCCATTGCATTGAGCCATTGACAAGCTAAGCTTATATCACACGGGTATGGACTTTCAAGCAGTCGGCTGTTCGATGAACTGCGACAGAGCCCCCTCTGCGTGGCGGAAGTCCAGGGCGGCCATCTTGTGCAAGACGAGCTCTTGTTCTGCACTACTGGCAGCCATCTTGGTATAACTGTTCTTGATGGGATGCGGCGATCCCCTCGCGGGCTTTGGGCTGGCAGTCCTCTGGACCGGCAGCGACTCGGTAGTTGAGCTAAATGCAGCTACATCAATTTCAGAGGTGCTCTGGCTGGCCTCAGGGACAATGCTGAGGCGCCTGGCTACATCACTGCAGCTCTCGCAGGAAATGCCGCAACAGCCATTGCTGTCCACCGATGTCCTCCGATCACCACTCTTTGTAGCCAATGGAGGAGTATCGAGCGGTGGACCGGCCGCTGTCGGTGCAACTTGCAATGGCTCTGAATGGCTCTTCCATGACTTGCTGCCATTTCTGCTGTTGTCCACTGAAGAGACCTGCAATGGTTTGAGTAGCAGATCATCTTGTGAGCAATGGAAGTGGAAGTGCTCATGTGGGTAGGGTTGGAAAATTAGGAAGCCAAATTAAGACAAAATACAGCAAAATTATGCATTTTCTTAAAAAAATTAATATAATTAGTACACTCTAAACGGAAAAAGTACAAATGTTGAACCTTAAGGGTACAAATGTTTTGAAACTATATACACACCCTATGGGTACATACTGTATGTTCATTGCAAGTGCACCCTTGACACGTGTTCCTAGGGGTACATTGTAACTTGAGGTACAAATATTTAAGTCATTTCATCCCTTTGGATACATATATGCTATATGGGGTGCAAATGTACATTTGTACCCCAAACAAACTGCATTTGTACTTTTATGGGTTACAGTGTAGGAGCTACCACCAGTGTGCCAAATCCTGCATCAATTTATTGGGGACTTTCCTACGGCGCTTTTGCCAATAGACATATTTACATGCAATTTCTTTAATTAGTAATAATTAATAATTAAAATAAAAAATTAAGAGATTGGCATGCGGTTGGAAAATTAAGACAGCCAAATTAAGACCAAAATTAAGCATGTGCTTATAATGCGTAATGGCTGATCCAACGCCGGAAGGCCCGCTGCAGACGAGCGGTGTTTTAACGCGGGACGCAGCAGTTTTTCGACGTGCGTTCGTCCTAACCATTATCGTCAATGGGCGCATGCACACGTGTGTGCGTTGGCCGGACTGCGG
>JAQFYZ010004787.1:0-10480 GCA_034695085.1 Cylindroiulus punctatus
TTTGCTTTATGGGCGATAGATGGCAGCACCTGTCGTCTGAATGGGAATATAAGAGATTTACTGTCGTTGGCAAAATAAAGAATATCTGTAAAAATTCTGAAAACGAAATGTCTTCTCATTTTATATAGCGCAGGAACTTACTATCAATATAAACTTTAAATTAAAACACTTAGTTTTATTTGAAATTATCATATCTGTCACAAAATACCCTATATGATACGATGATGCGCGAATTCTGCCCAAAATTAAATTCGATCCAAGATGATATGCTTTAAAAAATTTGATTACGTCATGATACCCTTCAGATGACGTAACAATTCTACAAAACATTGCTATTGTCTGAACGAAATATTCTTGCGGTAGCACACATTTGCCTCCAAGGGGATAGCCATTGATTGTAGGGTTGAATATAAATAGAAAATTACGTCATGCGTGCACATTTTTATGGGCAACTCCACGATGTAATAGATTTCAAATCGATAACTCAAACGCGGAAATGGCCGAAACCCCACTGGCACCAGATTATTAAAAATCCACCAATATTCGATAAATAAGACATGCCTACAGTTATACAGGAACGACTGGTCTTACCTTAATTACTCGTTCAGCGAAATGTGATATGTTTTCAAAAAATGTATTCCGCAATGAGAATTTACGGAAGCAGCAACTGAAGAGAGATACTTGTAAACCGTGAAAACGATAAATATTCAGAATTCCCCTTTTAGCAACCACACTCACAGACAACCACAGTTCTCTCGGTGCCGCAACGCGCTTCCATTATTTCGGCCAAGGTGGATATTCGACGGATAATCCCGGATATCCTTCCGAAAAAATGGGCGGGTAGATCCGAGCGAGACACCCTTAATAAATCCTGATTTGTCTGAAACATCAACTGATGAAAATTGCGAACCAGAAGAAGAAAATGGAGAAGAATATCGATAGTGACAACAGCGCCATCTAGGGGCAGCTTTCAGCAACAGCCAGATCGATAATGTTTATCCCTGCCCAGACAATCGTGGATAATTATGGGATTATTATAAAGAAGCTGTTTATGATATGCCACTACTGTCACTCGATATCAACGATCATAATGCATTAAGATATTAAAGCATGGGGTGCTTGTAAATGGTGACTTTCATGTTTGCATTTCACATTATGTTCGCACATTATGACATTATGTTTGCATTTGAATTTGTAATACAAGGGCTGCAAATATTCGAGGTTTTAATTATAATGCATCAATTTAGTTTTTAAGTTAGTATAAGGTGCATTTGATTAGATTACAATTTCAAAATAATTCCACACCAAGGTTAGTTCAAGGCATATAATGAAAACGTATGGTAATGAAAACATGATATAAAGTGATAAATTGTATTAGTAACGTGAGTGGCGTCTGTTCTTATTTGAACAACTCACAAAAACATCATCATAAAGTATTCAAACTACGCCTGTATACAGTATGTACAGTGTATACATATGTATACTCATACATGTATTATACGATGAAACTTCACAACTTAAGGTTGAGTACGAAATAAATAAGCATAACGCCATTTCGTCTCTTAATTCAAACTGGTGTCAAATTTCGGTAAAAATATCTAATTCGATTCATATATTCGCTTGGTGAAACCTAATTTATTCTTCTTTCACTGAACCGTAAATGTTACAATCCTGATATAGGCCCCTACATAAAAGTAAAACAGTTGAAAGTGCAAACATTTAGAAAACTCATATGCGCTTAGAATTACGTTTAAAAACTTAATTTCACATTTCCTAATTCAGAATCAATTAAATTTCAAAAACAAGTCAAACTAAGCCATGGCTGGGCTATACATCAAACTTAGGTCATGATATACATAATGTATGTATTTTTACAATAACTGTTTATTGGCGAAAAACAAGTCCCCTAGCAAGTAATATGTATCATAATTACAAATACGACGAAGTAGAAACATACATAATTTTGGAGCGTGATTGTCAAACATTTTTAAAAATGTTCTGATGGGCGTGCCCAGACGCCATAATTTTGTTAAATTACAATGGACAGTGTTATTGCTGCGAGATGTATTTAATGTGTGTGAACTGGATGTGCTTTCAATAATTCTAATTCTGCAATAACGTATTTACATGTGCCCCCTTAACTCGCTACAGAAGTTTCAAAATAGGTAAACTGATACATTTTTGGAATGTGTTGTTAAATAAGTTATTAACATAGAAAAAAATTTTCAATGCATTAAAATAAACGTTCCCTTAAATCTGTTTTTAAAAATACCACAGATAATTTTTTTGAAAAATATAGATTTGTACGATGCCATTGATGAATGGAAAGCCATTGGCAAAGTTCTTTTGACTACATTGTATATACAAAAATCAGATTACATGTACAGATGAGTTATTTTAAAACAAATTTGGTCAAACTAATTTGAAATTATTATTTGAAAAGAATTTTCAAATTGTAATAGCGTTGAAAACAACATTGTGTTTTTGAAAGTTAATGACGTGAAATCTATGCAATTCATGCCGTGCAGATGTATGAAATAATATTGCCTGTAAATAGTTAAAACAATTTTATAACATTCTTAATCAGGCTCTGTTCTGTGCTTCGAAACAATAACACCTACAGAAAGGACCTGAAACAGTCAAGACCCTTCAGATATTGACACTAGCAGTAAAATGCACAATAAAACATACTGGCTACTGTATAATATCAACAGGTATGTGGAGAAATTGCCTCAAAAGACACTTTCAATACAAATTCGAGACAAATTTGTCAGGCACCATTTTGTTACGGCATACATTTGTGATTATCTTAATGAGCATGGCCTATTTCAGCTCCAGTTTACCTTAATGACCTTTAATGGCCTGATGCTTTTTATGGCACCCAATCAGACCAACATGTGGTAAAAAAAATAATAAAGGGACGCTCAAGTATTGTCATCATGCCAAATAATGATTCATGATGACGGTCATGTGGGGAAGGATTGTTAGCCAAATGGTGATATCATTGATGATTTATAAAACAGCTAAACGAATTTTCTCAATTCGAAATATTTTCAGTCATTAGGAAAGGGATGAAAATCACGAAAATGTTATGAAATAATAATTATAAACATTACCAATAAAAGAATAACATTGTTAATTAGAAATATCGGTCACCGGATTGAATAGCTTCGATTTTTAAATAATAAAAGAAAATGCCTGATAAATGCATTTTTAGGAAAACGAAACAAATAACCTCTAACAAAATGGCGCCCAACTGTTGCTCAGTGTATTGACATTTGAATGAAAAAAGAAAAGTTTGCAATGTGAAACGAGTAATACGTGTTGCATGTCTTAAAAAAATGTGGTAATTTATCAAACTAAATTCGTACGTTCTTAACATCTTACGATATAAATAGAAGTTGACAAATCCAGTGCTGGATTAACAATAAGCAAACTAAGCACGTACTAAGGGTACCAGGTCCCAAGGGGACACCACAAAGTTGGGAAAGGGTCCCGGTACAATCCCTGTTTGAAATCGCAAACATGTTTCATCATTTTAGGACACCATCCTATAATGGGTGATTATTGCTATGGAAGAATTCTCATGACAAACTTGCATTTCGACATGTAAGATCGCCATGATGTTAAAATTAATGTGTGACATCGAGGCTAATGAGAAAGCCTAATTGAACGAGCGTATATATGAGATTTGCTTACACGTACGTACATATCGTTAACAAGAGATTCAATGATCTTTCGTAATTTCAAATGACTTGTGCATATAGAGAAGAGAAGGTATTTTAAGATGTAAATATTTGACATTCAAGAATGAATGAAATACGAGAGAAAGGTATAGCTTGCTTTGAAACTACATGTAAATGAACTGTGTCGACAATGGTGTATACAAGTATTTCTTAATTTGATTAGTGTCGAATTGGAAAAGTTATTTCTTAGTGCTGAATTTTCGACAGAATTAAAAATATTGTTATTTGCTATTTACCATGCTTATTTTAATCCAATCATTTCCAAATCTTGATGTATTATCTTGGATTTATCTACACACTTAGTCATGTTTCAGTTTTACGCTGCGCATATCACATCTTACTGGGGAAAAATATCACAAATTCAGCTCAGAGGAGCTTTGGAGATATTGCCAACAGCTACTTTGAAGTTTGGTAGGAACGACAAACGGTAATACATGCAAGTGAATGAGAATCGCCATTCTTAGCGTAGCTACTGTGGTACCATTTCCAAATTCATCAGATATTTTAAGAGTAATTGTAAAACCAGATTTCGATGTCTGAACCAGTACAGGAAAAGTTAATTAACCTTCAACAGACGAGTGCCTGGCATTGGAATGAATATTAACTCGTCTATTTAACCCACTAATAAACATGAACATGTTAAAAATCACATTTTCTGAAAACAGTACAGATGCCCTGTGCTACGTGTCACTGTACAGCATTAGCTGTGCACAATTTAAACATACTGCAGAATGATGCACCAATTCCATTATATGGAATCTGTCATCCAGTGTCTACTATATTGCACAATCACTAAACTTTCGGAGCATTTGCAGCAAGTCATCCTGCAAGAATGGCACTGACAAAGCTGTCAAGCTCTGAAATTGTTATTCAAATAACAGTTGGAGACGTTTCACGTGAACAGTTTTTCAGTCCCAGTCCACATGTGGATGGAATATCAATTATTGCGTGTAGGAATCGGAAACAATCAGACATTAGCAAGTAGAAAAATTCACCTGGCGATTAAAATAGTGTCAACTTGAGTGATCCTCCTGGTGCCATCCAAAGTTTGATTGTGAATGGGCAGAACGGAAGATAGAAATAATTGGCGAGGCAATGGCTGGAGTTTGATTTTTTCGGCAGTTTGAATCCGTTGAGATTGTTTTGCCGCCGCACTGTTCCAAATGCCATAAAGAAAGTAGATGAGAACACCTTGAAATACAAGAAACAAATTGGACATGAGTGGTTTTCGTCCAAAACTAGTCACAGTTTGGTGAAAGAGTTTACAGTCAATTTTCCTTATTTGGTGCTTCCATGTGCACGAAATTTGGATTCGAAGTAAAGAAGTGCATATGCAGGGCATAATTTAATTTGGCATTGAAAAGTCTATGATTTTTCAATAACTTTGTCATGACATCCTATCAGTTTTGTCATCACGAAAGTTGTGTCACCCTGCTTCCAAGTGATGACATGATGATTGGTCCAAAACAATTGAATTGAGGTCAATTTGTATCAAGATCAAGAATGACAGATTTTAGGCAAACTAAAGCAACTGAGTGGTGATTTTTAGCAAATATATTTGCATTTTAAATAATGATGACTGCCTTTATCTGACAATCCCTCCCACTCCCAAGTTGATGACATAGTTGAACGCCCACATGCACATTTTGGATATCATAAATTTTGATTTTAGTCAGACGATGTCACAGAATGCATTATCATTCTACCAAACATTTCACTTGACATACCCAGTAATCACATCTACTTAATCATAAGCTTAAATGGCCTCAAAAACAGGAATATGGTAGGTAATAAGTGTTGAATTGAAGTCACTCTACATCATAGGGTGAAGAAGTTGTGTATCAAATTGTTGAATCAAAGGCTAAAGTTTCCTTGACTTTTTAAAATGTTATGACTTCCATACTTCATGTTCGCTAGACACCCTGATATAGTGATTGTGATTTTGGAATTGAGAATGGCTTTGCTGGTTTTATCAAAAACATGCTGTTACACATGTACATGTATAGATACCATCATCATAACACTAACTTCCGAAATAAAATTTAAAACATTCCCAGGTATGCACATTATAGCAGTGTTTTATAGCCCTGTTGCTCCCAACAAATCATCGCCAGGCTAGACAAAATCTTCCAATGTTGCCGTGATGGGAAATTCGTCATATTTTGAACCAGGATTGGCCACACACACGTGACACTCAGGATATAATTACATGCAATGATAAGGGCAAAAATGGCAAGCGATGATGTGGTAAAACAAATGAGCACCAGCTGTTGAAGAATGACCATCAACGTTTCCACGCCAGGAAATAAATTAAATATTGACATACTGTAGATAGACAGCCAACCACGAACGCATATCTTTTACATAGTTATAAGCTCGCTTATTATAAGCCGAAATGCTTTACGTCAAAATGAAATTTCCATTGGAATTAGTCGAGCAGCTGTGCTTGACTCACAGCAAACAAATTTGTTCCGATTACATACTATCCTATGACTAACAATAAACAAAGAAAATCGCTTATATATTGCACAACGCCATTACCGGTGACACTCTGAAAACAATCCCGTCGTAAAAATGGTTTCCCGAAACTTCGTGGCAGTTTTTCTACTAGTGTCTTTGTGTTTCTGTCCATTAGTCAGAACAGACGATGCAGGAAAGAAAAATTTACAGAAAGGCTTAGAAGCTCTGAAACCGGTAAGCTGCACTTCAGGAAAAATTAATTAATTGGTCTATGCACCTCTATGGTATGGTGATGGTTGAGTTTTCAATCCAACAATGTTAACTCAAAAAATCACAATGCACGATTTTTGCCAGATTTAATGTATAACATAAGTCATTACCTAAATATCAATCTTGCCTTACACACTTACACTGTAAAACTAATTTAAAAGTTGTATTGTTGTGACATACTGTACCATAAGAAAAACGAACCTAATCGTTCTTTTGTCATTTTTAGATCATAGATACAGCTAAGCCGGTTATCCTCAAGTTAATTGACAATATTAAGGCCTTTATTAAGGATAAGCCTGAACTTGCAGGGTACAGCACTCTGCTCGAAATGGCCAAAATTTTCGTGAACACGCCACTGGACTCCCAGATAACATTAGCTACGTCCTACATTACCGGAATCTTGGGTGTAGATTACAGAGACAAAATCCCAGAGCCTTTCAAAACATTTATCACTAAATTTATCCCGATTTAGTAAACTGATCGGTGAAAATAAAATGACATAATTCGATGTATCTGATTGTTTTCGCTTTTTTTTCTTGTTGAACGAGAATGTTATATCAAATAAATGGTTGTGGTGTAAATAGTGACAATCATTCATGTAATATACATGTATTGTGTGTGCCCAACAATAATTTTTGGAAAATTACAGCTTATGATATACGAGGGAAAACTATATACATGTATTCCATTGCATTATTTTTTCATTAAATTGCGGGAGTTTGAACACATTCTATTAAAGGTATTAATTTGTTTTCCCAGCAGCCCATCTGAATGAAACTACAAATCAAATTCCTCTGACTAACATGACTAACAGTAATGACTGTTAAAGATGTATGAAAGTAATGATATCCGTAACTTTTCTTTATAGTCTTATACAGTACTTGAAGCTACTAAACGCCAATTTCTCCGAGATTATTTTTTGTATTCAATATTGTCAATACTGCTACAGACTCACTTTTCAATTTCAATTCAATTCATTTACCAGAGTACAAAAATGATTCAGCAAAGAAGGAAATATTGTCATAGATGCATTTCTAGGATTTAGCTCCTAGAAAAATTTTGAATGCAGTATTCTTTGGAACCAACATATATTATACAGTATTTCTGGAACCAATATGACCTCGTATACGGCAAATAAGATACGATTACTTTAATATTTTATACCTCAAATTATCTGATGGCAACTAACTACGATCACAGAAACCCTTTTCAGTAGGTAAGACTTCCAAAGAGCAACAATTTAATAACGTACATGTACGTTCATGGAACTCCATGTAAATTGGTGAAATATAGATTCAAAGCAAATATTCGCACAAAATTCGACTTTGATCAAAGAAGATGGCAACCTCTTTCAACTCAACTCATCACACTACCATACTAATACCATAGTAAATGCAGTACATCCCCATGTTGCTAGGGATGTACATCAACCCAATTTATTCGGCATCTTTCACTGCAATAGGGCAGGCACAACCATCATCGTAAAATTGAATTCCTCGCAGCTTAAAGACGTCATTTGGTAGAGGATTTCAAAGTCTGATGGCATGCAAAAAATACGACCAATAATATCGGATAATAAAAGGCTCGGACTTCCATAAATGGATTGGAATGACGAGTTTTACCACCTCCGTGGTTTCGTTTAAAGATTCCCTCAACCACTTCAGAATGTCTTGACAAGAATTTTTTCAGAAAGATCCATGCATTGGGTCTCATCTTGATCGCAACGTAACCAATTGGCGACCCTTCATCAATTGGGTCCCACTGGTGTATACTTCATAACAACGAAAGCACATACAAGTAAACTGCATGCAGGGGCGGATCCAGCTTTTTTTTCAAACGGTGTCCGTCACCAAAATTCGACCATTATATAATAGAAACGGTAATTTATGACATGACATGACCTCTTTTCAAGTCTGCAGTGAGCACATGTATGTATATGGAGGCCTAAATATACATGTTTAAAAAATATTTGCAAAAACTAGTTCATTTTTTGCCTTTTTTTTAAAACATTTTTCAAAAGCTGTTCATTTTTTTGCAAAACATTTTGCAAAACCAGCTCACTTTTTTTTACATTTGTTTGCAAAATTATTGCAGAAGGCAGCTTTTGCTACTTTGCTGACTTTTTGCATTTTTTTTTGCATAACTTTTGCAAAACCAGTTTACTTTTTTGCATTTTTTTTTGCAAAAAATTTGCAAAACCAGTTTACTTTTTTGCATTTGTTTTGCAAAAAAGTTGCAAAACAAGTTTACTTTTTGCATTTTTTTTGCAAAAAATTTGCAAAATCAGTTCACTTTTTTGCAAAATTTTTCGATTTATTAACCATTCTATCTAGTATGAATTTTTATTTTTTGGTTCCAATTTCTATTATGCCAAACGGGGTCCTGACCCCTGGAACCCCACCCTGGATCCTCCACTGGCATGAACAGTTCTACAGAGGAAGTCAAGGTCTGCAAAGTGACCACATGAAACTCGCTGCCTCATACTTATCGGCCCTGATAACTCTTTGTTGAAGTGCGAAAGCTGCACAAATAAAACTGGTAAAATGCGTCAAATTGTGTGAAACAGTGATTGAAAGTGATGCATTACCTGCTATGGTCCAGAGGCTGAACGGCGCCCAGTGCTTCCTCAGTACGTTTGTCAGCAGGCAGACATTGAGGAAGGCAGCGATGGCGGGGATCCATGGCAGGAGAGGTACTCGGAAGACGTTGTAGGACAAGGACCTTCTGGGCGAGGCGAGTCCGTGCAGATTCTGCGGTTGTCGCACAATGACAATCAGCAGAGCGACGACGACTGAGAGTAAGACACACAGCACCGCCACCGCCATTGGGCTGCCATGAGCCAAGGCCTCGTTTCCCAGCACCAGAGTCAGCGACACCAAGAAGAAAGAAGTGGTGAGTCCTGCCACAGAGAACCCCACTCTACGTCCCGTGGCCGCCGTTGAGAATCTGCTTCTGCTTCTGGCAGCTCCTCCAGGGCCCGTCAGGGTGGCCACCCTGAGCTTCTCCTTGTACTCCGCCACGATGGCGTCGATGTCCGTGTCGGAGCTTCCGTTGTCATAGCCGGACTCTGAGGACACGTCTTCGCTGTCCAGAAGCGGGTGCTTCAGGGGCGACAGCTCCAACAGGGGTTTGGCCACAGCAGCACAGTCGCCGTCGTTGGACTCCACCTCCGAGCTGTCTGGTGTCTGCGTGGTCAGCGAAGTCTGCTTCACCAAGGGGAATATGGCCTGCTTGTTGATTCGGATGTCCAAGACGTTGTTGGTCGTCTTGGGCGAGCAGTCTGGCATGGGTGAGCACGGTGGGGTGGAGTCCAGAGACTCGACGTCGGATGCATCGGGTGCCAGGGGCTCGTAGCAGTAGGGGTCGTCCGGCTGGTACCTCAAATGCAGCACGCAGTTGCACACCAAGGTGTTGACCACCAGAGGCGACAGGGCCATGACTTCCAGAAGCGTGGCCATGGAGAAGACAAGGGCGCAAATGGCAGAAATGCTGCCGAAAGCCAGGGCTGGCACGATGGAGGACTTGGTGGAACAAGGGCTGCAGCGACGGGCACAGCAGCGGAAGATGAGGCCATCGACAGCCAAAGCCACCACCGAGATGTACAGGGTGTATGACACGCTCAGCAGCGTGAGGACCAGACAGAAGGCCTCGCCGAAGCCGATCAGGAAGCGAGCCCAGCTAACGTCGCGAATTTCAAAGGCTTGCACCAACGGAACATCAGAGTCCATCTTCCTAAATAAGCAAACTTGGTTTTAAAATAAATATAGGGTGCACTGTACACTGGTGGTCTGTTTTCCTAATGTCCAGCGGGGCAAACGTCTCAATTCAATTCAACTCAGTACCCTACTGTCAGTACCTTTCGGTACCACGTGGTAGGGGGGTCTAGTCCTGCAACCCAAGCTAACATGCCAAGGGTACCCCCATGCTGGGGGGACACCAATTCCTTCATTGTCAAATTGAATTTCTTGTAGCTCAAGGCTATCCTTTGGAAGAGAATTCCAACG
>JAQFYZ010004788.1:0-10478 GCA_034695085.1 Cylindroiulus punctatus
ATGCTAGGAAGGAAGATAATGTTTAACTCAAGCTCGTTTTCGAGCAATGAAAGTAAAAAGTCGTAGGAAATCAAGGTTACAATGTTACAAACAGCACATGGATGAGTCTGTAACACAATTAACGCACATTTAAAATTACTTGTAAAATCACATTTAGAGTGCCTCAAAACTGATAATATAGCTTCTCATTTTTGAAAATTTTCCGGGGGAGGACCCCCGTACCCTTCTCTTTTTTGGGGGGTTTTACATACCCCCCAAACCCCCCGATGGTTCTGCCGATTGATCACCCCCAAAACCCCCAACCATGTTTCGAGCCAGCACTGGCCGGCCCCCCCAAAGTTGCCCTCAAGTTGGCGCCGCTGCTGCATGGTAGCAGCTGAAACTTGGAACCCATTGAATTAACTACAGTATGACGGACTGCCCACTTTCACTAATGTTACCATTGGTCTATTACTCTGGTGCCTAAAAATACCAGAGTGAACCAGTCACAGGTAATCCTCAGATTGGGGTGGGTCCCGTCCGTGCACTTTGCCTTTGATTCTCGTCCTTCCAAATAAAAACTTGACATTTACATGTAAACTTTCAAGTTTCAACCCCTTCAAACTTTGACCTTTCAAGCCCTGTTGGCCAGTTGGGGTTGACCATTGACCATTCCTTATACATTCAGTCCATTAATCCCAAATTCCCAGTGGAGGTGTGGAAATGATCTTCATGCCCCCATGTTAAATTGTTAATGTCGGCCCCTTATTGATGTCTGGGCCGACCGTCGGCCTCTAATTGATGTCTGGGCCTATTTTAGGTATGGGCCTAATGCTGCTGCACCAATAGCACCCACCTTCATCCGGCCCTGTGCACCTTCAGCGATAATCTAATTTTTTTCTTATGACTTTTTAACATTACATGTACATTTACCATGTGAACCCGATGAATGACGTCATTAATATTTGGCGCCATTTGACTTCGTTTCAAAAGTCTGCCGTTTTAATGATTTTTCAACATCAAATTACCAGAAAACAGTACACATTTGAGGGCGGAAAACGACTGCAATTTAATACTATGGTGATATTATTTTTAAGTAAATGTTTTTGATGCATTTTGGGTATTTGTGAAATTTCCCTACTGCACTGGTCCTCTTTGAACGAATTTTTTTGCTGGGGGTCAAAAAATTTCAAAAATGTGACAACGTATTAAATGCTGTAAAGGAATACAGTCCTGTGAAAGCGATAATATCTCCAAACCTCGAGGTCGCTGAAAACGGCTTTCTATTTTCAGTTTTTCGATTTTTTTTACAGGCCGGGAGGGATCCACGCCGGCGCCATGACGTCAGGGTAAGCGTCATTCATGACGTTTACGGTAGCTCGGATCCGGTTGCCATGGTGAGGCATCCTCCGCCCTGACGTCATCGGCTCCTGCTGCAGCACAGCTGGAAGGACTTTGGATCGTCGCTGTTTTCACCCGTTTCGACGTCCGAATGCAAGGCCGCCTCACGTCGCACGCTGTTTGATGAACGGTGAGTTTTCACGATTTCTGAACCGCGGCGTCACATTAATAAGCCCCGCCAGATTTTCATATAAACGAGATTCGGTGACGGCGGATGCTCCGCAACGAATGGTGGACGCGCAACGACGCCATGCTTGCCAATATTCCGCCGTTATATTCCTGCCTTTTCCGCCGTTGGTTGTTTAGCTTTTCCACATCTCCTCACCTGTGAGTGAAGACCGGTGAAACTTGGGCCCTTGCGATGTACTGTACCTGCGGCGAGAATGCGAAAAAAATATTTTCAGAATTATGCCTAAGCAGCTTAGCCTACATACGCCTTTAGGTTTTGATTGTTCACAGCTTCACAGGGGTGGGAACTTTGGGAATCGTTGGCAGAATGGGGTGGGGATTAGAGAATAAATGGGTAAAATTATTGTTGCAGTTTCCCCGAATATTATAAGACCTGGTCTTATGTTTTTTTTTGCTCCAAACTGAGCACTAGGTCTTATTTTTGGGGGATGTCTAATTTTTTTAATGTACAAAAATCAAAATCTATTCTGTCAACAATGCATTCACAAATGATGTCTTCCAGCTCGGGAAATCATCCTGTCTAGTGGTTTTATCATGCCAAAACCAAAAATATCCATGAGGAGTTAATTGAATACTTATGAGACGGCAGTGGAAACAAAAATGATGGCAATTACAATGATGTTAGCACTATAGTCGTCTCAACGAATTCCATGTATAAAATGCCATGGAGGTTATTACAAAAATAGTCAGGAAATGTCAGGAAAATCGACTCGAAAACTGTACTTTTCTGGATATTTAGCCAAACTCCATGAAGATCCTTCTTTAAATCATGTGTTTCTCCGTCATGGATAACATCATTTAAAAATATTTCTAGGAAATCGCCAAAATCCGTGGGGGGTCCTTTTTTTTAAAAAAAATCACGCGTTTCTCTGTCAGTTAACATCAGTTTAAAAGTTGCTAGGGATATTGTTGTAAAATCAGCCATGCATTTCTTGAAGTTTTGAAAAAATTTCGTCAACAGTAATTCTATGATTATGATACTATACATGTAATCAGCATAACTTGTACGAATAATGTGCTATGATCCATTAGTTTACTAATTTATTTAGAAATTATCCCCTATATATGTTCCCACCGAGGTGCAAGTCCGGGGTGGTGTGATGGAATTTACATAAGTCGTGTTTGTAACCAATTCCTGGATGAACCAGTGAACTAAATATAAGTCATTTTATTAGATGAATTGTAAATGTCTATACTGAGGTTACTGGAAAAATGAAATTACGGTTCAGTAGACAACCTTTATGCAACCCTTATGGAAGTCTTAAGTTGACTTCCCTAATTTTCCGACCCTACACACATGCTAATCTCTTAATTTTCCTAAATATGATCAGCGCCACGGCCCACAGTGGAAAGAAGGCGCAGGAAAATACGTCTATTAGCACAAGCGCCACGAAAAATCCCCTGTAAATTCATGAGGTATCTGGCAACACTGGCTGTAGCTCCGCCCTAATTTTATTATTATTTTTTTAATGCTGCGACATGATTGGTCTAAAGTAGAACAGAGCTCTATTCGTAATTTTCTTCTAATTTTCTATACTTTTTTGCATTAGGAGAAAACTAAGAAAAAATTAACTCAACAAAATTAGACAGAAATTACAAATGAATAGTTAGCATTATGGTAAGATTTCAAAACACTAGGAAATGCAGTTTGAATTGCATCATAATGCCATATGTTTTGAAATTACTGTTTCAGAATGTACTGGCGAGACCTTACACCTATGCAGGGTATTAACTGAAGATTCCAATGTTAATGTTTTATTGTCTTCGTGAGAACACAGATATATTTGGATACAGATGAGAAAATTATTAATCTGTCCCTTCATACTGCCACTCCCACCCATCTTGAGGAATAAAAAACTCTTGAACCCTTGAGGTCTCTTTACATGGACACATTAGTGATTTTGGCACAGTGTCACAGACCACTGGCTTAGCTTGATAAATGGGTAGTACAGAGGCCGGTATGAACAAGATGTGCATGAATAACAGCAACCATATGTTAAAATATTGATTCCAGACAACGACATATGTCGTGATTTGCTCACGTATTTCGACTAAGGCAGTTTTCGTTAGTAAAATTTAGGTTTTGAAAGGCGCTTTCCCAAACCACGACCTCTGTCGTTGTCTCGAATCAATAGTTGGAACCCTCCCAGTTATCCCATCCATCGAGGTATCCCACTAACCCATGTTCCCAATTAACCAGGTCCCATGGTACAGAATCCCACTTACATAGGTTGTTTTTTTGAAATAATAAATTAATGAAAATAAAAATTAATACAGTGTATGTAGAATACATCACCTATTAATACAAAAAGACAAACATGTATGACTTTTATTGTCAATATTTGTTTCCAACTGCTTTGATTAGGGCAAAAACTTGTACAGTATGTCCTCATAATTGTCCTCATTAGTCAAAGAAGGTTTGTAAAACGTCTATAGCATTTCTTACATATTTTTTATAACCATTGTTTCTTCGTCTGGTTCTTCTAGATCTTCATTTTATTACTTTATTTTTTGTGTTGAAGACAAGGCAACAAAATTTCAACCTGATTTCAATGCTATTTCAATCCTGATTTCAAGTCATATCGGCAAAAGAACGAAAATTTTTACAGCCAATCAGAGAGATTCGGCTTATCGATGTACTGTTTCAGTTTCAGCGGTAAAAGGAAAATGGCTGCCATGCTCGATATATATTACAGGATGGGCGAGTCGCAAACAGGAAATTGCATCCTGTTGGTCTGAACGGCGCCATATTTTCGTTCTTTTGCCGGGACGACTATAGGTAACAATCTTGTGATGACTCGGCAACAATTGACTGACCGTAATATTCGAAGTGTAATCCCACTTACGGAATTAACATTGCTCATGTATCCCATTAATAGAGGTAATTTGACTTTTTCTTCCCATTTATGGAAGTAATCTTACTCATCCTTTCTATTTGTAGAGGGAGAAGGCAGAAAAAAATTATCTCATTTACAGAGGTCGAATTTTTGGCGAAATGTGCTCGGACTGAGATATGCATCCCAGTTATCGAGGTTTCTTAATTGCGTAGGGCCAATTAATCCAGGTTCGAGTGTATCCATCCATGTAATTAAGTGACTGATTTTGCATCACAAAGAATCGAATGATGTCTTATTGTGTGTCAGTCAGACATGGAATGATGCTTGGTTATAGGAAGCTTCAAAACCTTAACTCCTCACACTCACAGCTATTCCTCAGACTCATCAACTCCTTTTTATGAAATAAGACCCATGGCCGATGTAGTTACGCAGTCTCTAAACGGAAAAAGTACAAATGTTGAACCTTAGGGATACAAATGTTTTGAAACTATATATAAACACCCTATGGGTACATATGTTGATTGCACGTATATCCTTGACATGTGTTCCTAGGGGTATATTTAATTCATTTTATCCCCTTGAGTACATATATGATATATCGGGTGCAAATGTACATTTTTACCCCATAAAAACTGCATTTGTACCATTACGGTTTACAGTGCGACAAATGTTACCAGCAAAAGTTAATTGAATTCAATCGTAATTTATTTTTGCATGGAAAACGGCGAATGTGCACTTATGGTAGACTCTGATGGCGATTTGTTTTGAATGATAGACATTTTGTCGTGGAATGGCTTATAAGATGTACGTTAGGTTAAATGGTGAGAGTGATGGCACCTCTCCAGCACTTGCGGGATTTCATGGGATTATTTTTGAAAAGCATAATCCATGTACTGCAATTGATCGCATGCACCCTAAGGGTGACATTTTTTAAACAGCCTAGATTCCAAATGATGAATTTTTGTGTGTTTTCTCTACATAATGTCACGACCACAGAAAGGTTTCAGTTAATTGCAATTTCCGTTTCCTCGTTTACGTGCTCGATTGGAATTAAAAAATCAATACGAAAACATAAAGATGAAAAGTATATGAAGGCATGTGTCATTATTTTTACACTCATCCATTTTTAAACATTTCTTAAGAAAGGATGAATACATCACGTTACATCATGTGGTCAATACAGAGCGTATTGAAACCATACAGTATACTATATGATTGAAACAATATTTTAAGAAGTTTATGAAAGGAGTTAACTCCATACACTGCAAATTGAAACCTCTAATTCATGGAATTAGATGTATTTTACAACAAGATGGCCATCTCCATTTCAGATAAATTTCTCTTAGGCCTGTCAGTTAATGACGTCATAAAAAGATGGCCATCTAAAATTCAGATGTATTTTCACTAGTTATTTCAGTCAATGACGTCATATACACAGAGGAAATGGGGAAATTTTATTTTCCTCTATTCTGACGCAATTAGTGCACCTTGTAGTCTAGTGTATGTTCAGCAGTGCCATGTTCGAAGTGTCTTCTTCTTGGATATTTTAATGTACATCATATCATTGAATGTCAATTGGATATATTGTGCTCAATAATTTAAGGTAAGAATCTTTACTCATGGATAGGAAAATTTATGCTGGGATGGGCTGTTATTTTCTTTAGTGGCTGCTCAAACATGTTGTTATCGTTTTATTGATTTGGATATTTTAGGTTAGGTCAGGCCAGGCTAGGATAGGATAGGTTAGGTTAGGTTTATAGGTTATTAAATTTAATCAAATCAACAAAACAATATCAACATGTGACAGCAGCCATGAAAGAAAATTCCATGTTTTACTTATCACCACCTTGTAATGTACGAAAATTATCAGTCTAACCTGTTCCCCTGTCAATTCTAAATCGATCTATCTAGTGATTACATGTACATGTATATACATCTTTTGCAATGCAATTATAAGTTGATTAAGGCTGATCGAAAGCCTATGCCCACCATGCAAAAAAACGTGTTCGATATGTTCGCTTTAACCAATTAATTAATATGCTCAATTTTTGTCTTACCATGTATAGTTTTTCATCCATTATTAACATATTTTTTCCGTAAAGTCGTGAGTTACGCCGTTTATTAATAAAAAATTAAATAATGATTAGAACAATCAACGTTTTAATTAATTGGCTAAAGCAAACGTATCGAACAAGTTTTTTTTTGGCATGGTAAGCATAGGCTTTTGATCAGCCTTAAAAACGAGTTTTTGCAATAAGTACCCTCCATACTGTAATGCTCTTCTATTTTGGTAAATCATTGCATGTATATACTGTAATTATTAAAAAGACGCATCTTACTTTAAGATTTCATAATTTAGATGCAGATAAAAAAGGTGCATCGAAACATCTTATTACATGGACAGCCAAAAAAGATTATAACGCATTTTAAATTAAGATTTTATAATTTGCAGTGTAGGCCCTAAAAACTAAAACTTGAACATGCATGGTTAAATTCACGTGCGCCTATTGCATTGGTATCAATTACAATTCAGCGAAAAGCTGGATTTACTTTCGCTTTTAGATTTACATCAAAGATATCAGAAGTCATTGAACTTGCCACGTCCTTCAGACCTGAATTGAAATGATTTCTGATCTAATGACGTTTTGCGTCTTGTTTTTTGCCTTCCCCATATCGCATCCTATTCATTATTCGTAATAAGTTAATTGTCTGGTTCATGAAACATTGAAATGATAATTTTGATTTCCACTTGTAATTATTGTGTAGCGTTTGAATAATTGAAGCTTGGGGTTTTCACATTTACGATAAAAGACACGCACAGTACGTTAGCACGCACTGACATTAAAAATGAGAATGCATTTATTCGATGAAATCGGAAGCCTATATAAGGTTCCATGCACTCGGTTGCATCCATCAAGTTTTGCTGTAAAACTAAAACGAGACATTCGTCATTTTAGGGGATAGGGACATTGGCCATTTATGAACAATTCAGGTACTCCGAATTACCCTGCAAATCAAAATACATGTATCTCATGTTAAGATACATTATATAGCATCTATCTGTTGTCCCTGGACATAGATGAAATAATGTATTTAAATCTGTATCTTCTGAATGTTTGCATCTTATTTGAATATGCTCAGAGGGCCATAAATAGGGAGTTCCAAAAGTTATATGCATAGGTCCTGTTAAATTAGGTAAAAATCTGAAATTAAAGTAAAAATGTGAAATACTAAATACCATGATCGTAGGTATATTTTAATACATATCATAATGTGTGTAGGTATAAAAATGTAAAGTGTAAACAGTTATTTCAGTGCAATGATTATAAACCCATATCATTATTCCTCACAATTAATTGTCACCAATGCGTGGCAGATGTTACGTGGACCATAGATATAGGACCTATTCAATATAAAAAACTTACGCAAGGGTTATCAGAAAATGTAATGGTTATCGTAAAAGGATTTAACTTTTAGAGTATTACATAAGTGGCAGTATCGAGATAAACTCCGAAATTACTCGAAATCGACTGGGACATTGGTCGGACACGGTATTGGATATTGTCTTAACTTCCCTGCAATATTGCAAGGGAAGGTCGAGGTCAGGTCAAACCAATGCTGGCAAGACAATGGGATATATGATCATCATATCCATTACAAATTGAAACATCTATTTCTTTGCATTAGATGTATTAAAACAAGATAGGATCAACATTTGAGATATTTTCATTAGTGCTGTCAGGTAATGATGTACGTCATAACAAGATGGTCATTGAAATTTTAGATGAATATTCATTCTGTCATTCTGTCAATTCGTCATGTCAATCAATGACATCATATACACAGAGAAAACAAGGACATTTTCCCCTATTCTAACGCCATCGGTTGCGCCCTGTAGTCTACTGTGCACTTTGGCAATGCCATGTGGCCATGCAGGGCCGGATCAAGACCAAATTGGTCCTGATGCTGCAGCACAAATAGGGTCTATATGTTGTCGGCATTGATGGTGCCCTAGGCAAGGCTGAAGATATGCGCCACTCCTCCCCCAGTGGCGTGAAATGGAAGGGGTTTGGGGGGGATGATCAGGCGGCAGGCCCACCGGAAGGTTTGGGGGGTATACCCCCCAAGGGAGAGGGGGTTACGGGAGCCCTCTCCCGGAAAAATTTAAAAATAAGAAGCAAGATTATGAGATTTGAGGCACTTCAAATTCGAGTTTTCTAGTAAAATTTTAAATTGTTTTATTGGGTTTTTAAAATTTTTTCAACTCGATAGGGGGGCGGAAAAACAGTAACTCAATGTTTGGGTGCCCTTTGAAGGGGTAGAACTGGATGAATCACCAGGGGGTCTGGGTGTGTGTAAAAACCCCTGGGTAACAGGGGTGTCCGGGGGTACTCCCCCGGAAAATTTTATAAAATTGGAAGCACAATTATGAGTTTTGTCTGCTTTTATATATAGTGACATTCTAAGTGGATATTAAACTAAGGGGAAACGTAGCACAATTCTAATTTATTTTCCAAAAAAATGTATTTATTGTCTTACCAGAGTGATATCAACCTAGCAACGTTAATAACATTATTTGAGTCCAAAATGGTGGAACACAGGTAGCAGCTGAAATCTGGAACCCATTGAATTAACTACAGTATGACTGACTGTCCACTTTCCCTAATGATACCATTGGTCTATTACTCTGGTGCCTAAAAATACCAGAGTGAACCAGTCACAGGTAATCCTCAGATTAGGGTCGCGTCCTTCCAAATGAAAACTTGACATTTACATGTACATTTTCAAGTTTCAACCCCTTCAAACTTTCACCTTTCAAGCTCTGTTGGCCAGTTGGGGTTGACCGTTGACCATTCCTTATACATTCAGTACATTAATCTCAAATTTCCAGTGGAGGTGTGGAAATGATCTTTATGCCCCCATGTTAAATTGCTAATGTGTCCGACCATCGGCACCTTATAGATGTCTGGGCCGACCGTCGGTCTCTAATTGATGTCTGGGCCTATTTCAGCAATGGGCCTATTTTGTGTATGAGCCAAATGCTGCAGCACCACCCATGTGGAAATTTCCTGCAGTATCTTGCAGAAACATATGTGGCCCAGGGATCAGCTGACCCATGAACCCTTTGCCCGAAGTCGGCCATATTGTATTGTTTTTCTCACTTGCTGGCCGACACCCAACCAAGCTGGTTGGGTCCCTGTTTGTTTCGGAAAATAAACTGTTATGTTTGGCAACCACGACTCTGGCTGAATCCAACACAATAAACGTGAGTTTGTATTAAACATGGGCAGTGCCATAATGCGGAATGGCAAATGGACGTTTCTTTTTTCCCTGTTTTTCTTTTTTGCATCGTTGTGAGACCTTGCGTTCATCCCAGGTCAAACTTTCGCCGCCAATTGGCATTCCACTGACCTTTGCCTCTGGCCAAACTGACCCTTACCCTAGATACCCACGACAAATTGACCTCTTACCTCCCTTTGTGCCCGACTACACAATTAATGCCCATGGCATTTATAGACATTCCCACACTCGTTTAGCAGCAGAATTCTATTTTTCTAAAGGTGCGTACATATCTGCGCGGTTTACGTCGCATGAGTGAGGCGAGTCGAACAGAATCGGCCCCACACATGTTCGGAAGCCCTTGTACACATCTGAGCATTTTTGAAGCTGAGCCAGGCTCGCTAAACGGAAGTGCATCATGCTCAGCCGTCCTTGGCTGATCTGACCATTGTGGATCGGCTTGCTGAGCCTTGCTCATGATGCACATGAAAACAGGAAGTGGCAAATTGAAGGCAATCGAAATTAGATTTAGGAAAAGAGGTGGATGCCGTTTTCATCGACTTTGCAAAAGCATTCGATACTGTGCCCCACTTACGATTATTAAAAAAATTAAAAACTTTTGGTATACATGACCACGCATTATTGTGGATTAAATCCTTCTTGTCAAACCGCAGGCAAAAAGTAGTCATAAACGGTAAAGAATCTGGCTGGGTCAACGTGCAATCTGGGGTACCACAAGGCAGTGTCTTAGGACCACTTCTGTTCCTGTTGTTTGTCAATGATCTTCCTAAC
>JAQFYZ010004789.1:0-10478 GCA_034695085.1 Cylindroiulus punctatus
CGGTATGTACAAATTCTGTTCTGAAATCTAGTTTCACCAATCAAAATGCCACGGAAGCAGTGCCATTTCCACTCCTTTACGATTTTCCTAGAAATATATATCTTTGCAATGTAAAAATAAAAAATAGAATTGAAGTGTTGATTTTTCATGGTCAAGGAAAAACTCTAAAAAGTCCTGGAAAAACTTGGAAAGTCAGGGAATTTCATTCTCAAAAAAATGTGGGAACCCTGTTCCACTTTCATTGAGGAAAACGTTCTAGAAAAACATTTCTGATGGTTTTTACACATAAATCTTGACTTATTATTTAAACAAGCGAAATTTGGCATGAGATTTGCACTTTCATTAAAATAAATAACATAAAATGCAAAATATAAAAAGCACTTGACAAGAATAACAAGTAAAAAAGTCCTGTTAAAGTATGTGTAAAAGTGTTACTTTTAAGTATTGCTTTTTTTTGTCTGAAAATATGGAAGTCATCGCTCATCTCTCATCAACTAAAAAACTCTGTAAAGCTAGATACCAATTACTTTAACAGCTTGTGTTTTACAGCCCAAAAATGCCATTTTTTTGTAAAATAAATAATTTCCTAAATATTCCTATTATTTCCATGATATTGTTTTAAAATAGGACGCTATGCAAACTTTAAACCAATTATGACAAATAACAAATAGTGTTATGCAAGTGGCATTCTTTAAAAAAAATTACTTGCTTCTTTACCACATTTGTCAATTTAACCCATATATGACAAATAGAAAATAAGTATTACAGCAATTGGTATTCTTTTTTTTAAAAAAAAATGATTATTACCACATTTATCACCTGGCTAATGCTTTTCATTGGAAGCTGGGTATAATATTTTGGAAATTGTTTGACAAGCTCTTGCCTACCTCCATATGCAATCCCAAACACTCTTCCAATCTGTTGAATGGTGATCTGGAATGCAAATTTGCCAGCTGGTGCTTCAGGAGTTAGTCCAGCAGAGAAACACTGTATCCTTTGATTCTCTCGATCTGCAACACAAAGCAAGTCTTGCTCCTCGACTAGTGCCAGGGAATGGGGTATGGCAAAAATGCTTCGTCCTGAAAATGACATACATTAATTTAGATAGGTAAAAATGTTTAGTAAAAACTTAAACTGAACCATGTTACCGTACCTGCTGAATGTCCCCATTCTGCCAGAATTTCCCCTGATGGACTGTACTTCTGAATTCGACTGTTGCAGTACCTAATTTAAACAATTTGAACTAATCGTAGTTATCCAATACTGGGTAAATGTGAACATATTGTCATTACAACAGCACTGCATCCTGCATGGGACCAAATGCCTTTTGGTTAGGGCTCTTGCAAATGAATCGCTTTTCCCGTAACTACGAATCTGTTCTGGAGGGTGATATGCAGGTTTTGTATAGGGTGATATGAAAATCCCATATTTGGGGATAAAATCTATATTTGTTCTTTATTCTGATTCTATTTTTTTTAGTCTGTATTTTGTTATTTTGGTCTTTTTTTCATGGAATCTGATTTTTAATTTGTTGTTCAAATTGATATCTTTGGAGCCTTGAATCCTCGAGGGGATCCAGCACCCAGATCTCCCTCAGATCCCCCCCATCTCCCACACATGCATTGCTGATTGTTCTTTTGAGGCAAGTTTCTTGAGAAATGTTGTCGACTCTTGATTGTTCTTTTGAGGCACGTTTATGCTTCCTGTCCACTTGTAATTTTTTGGCTTTATTTTTGTCTTACGTTGGCTATCTTAATTTTCCATCCCAATCTCTGAATTTTCTAATGTATGATCAGCGCAACCAAGGGGGAAGAAAGTGCATGAAAAGATGTCTATTGGCAAAAGCGTCGCCGGAAAAGCCCCAATTATTCCATGCAGTGTCTGGCAACACTGGATGTAGCTCCGCCCTAATTTTCTTAATTTTTTAATGCTGTGATAAGATCGGTCTAAAGTAGAACAGAGCTCTACTCGTAATCGTCTGCTCATTTTCTATAATATTTTGCCTTAATTAAGATAAAATTAAGAAAAAATTAACTCCAAAATTCGACAAAAAATTAACTCCAAAATTCGACAAAAAATACTGGTGGAGAGGAAGCATTAGGGAACATGTTTTCAAACATCTGTTCTTCAACATCGAAATGTCATCAGGTGCATCCCAAACTTGGAATGGTGTCATGTCTGTCATTCCATGTCAGTTTTGGTATGTTACCAAACTGGTAACATATTACCAGATTTACGAATCAAGTAAATTTAGTTTTGCACCATCCCTTTTGAATAACCCTGCATGGACTGCATATTTGTGACCAGTGAGTTGATTAAAGGGATAACGCAAATGAGTCATAATCCCATCCTTAGGAAGTAGAGGTTGACCCGACTGACAGCAGTCTTGATATGCTTGGGGGGGTTTGGACTGACTTCCTGTCAACACCTAAATTAGTTCCTGTCATTTTCTATTATCTGTGACCTGAAATCAGAACTATCATATTTTATAGTGTCAATTGGATCCAAGTGTGTTTTAGAGAAGTGATATTGTGTGAAGTGCGTGAAGGGTGTTTGAAGTGATTGTTTGAAGTGATGTCTGGTAGAACCAAGTTAAAACTTACCCATCACTGACAAAGAAATCACCGTTTGAAGCCACAATTACATCTGTAGGCTTGCAGAAATGTTTGGGGTCACTTCCGGGCACAAAACGTTCCCCAAGAACCAGCGATGGTTCTTCTGAACCCGGAGGGAATTTCATCACCTGAAGAAGTAATCAGAACATAATAATTAATCACCAAGTAATTTTAAAAAAAGATGCAGATCAGACATAGCACAACACTAGCAGTTTGTGCTAACTTTGCATACCACCGTAGTATTACAACAGTAATTACATGAAACTAATTGAAAACAATGTCAACTTTAATTACCCAGATATTTCTGACCATTTTATATAAATTTTTATAACATTTGCAAAACCGTTATTGTCAGTTAATCTGAAAACCAATTTCCAAATACATGCAAGTCCATTGAGGTCGTTCGAAAATTGTCTAAAAAACGTTTTGAAAGTAAATTTCAAATTTGATATCCTTGTATATTTAATATACCTGATGGAGTGCCACGTCTGTTACCCAAGTGTTGCCCTCCTGGTCAGTGTTAATCCCATGAGGCAAGAAAAACCTGATGAAGAGAGTTCATATACAGCTGTACTTATTTGAGTAATATAGTGAGAAGGCATGTTAAAACATGTTAAATTGAGACATATTTTATACTTATCAGAAAACACGCCAAACAGGCTTATGCATTGTATTTGCATGTCAGATATTCTCTTAAGGATTAATTTTATCCTCCCTGTCAAATGTTTGAAAATTTCGTGATTTGTGCAGTTGGAGTTTTGGGAAATGACCAATTACAGAAAAATGGCAAATGCAAGCCCCAAGCGAATTTGAGACCATTAAATTGCCACTATTTGACATTCATGGGAAACATTTATACTACTGCCAGTTCAGACAAAGCGACACAACTGTGCCACCCGGTACTGCATGGTGATATTGTCACCACAAACAAATGTTTGGAAACTGATGATAAATTACATGGAAATGTTGCCATGTAAGTCCAGTGTTAAGGGTAGAGGATAATGGTACCATAAATGCAGATTGCAAAACCTATCCATGATTCAATTATAAAATGTTGTAAAATGATAAGACTGCCACCATTATGAAAACCACTATTGCTGGAAATGTGGTATTGTGGAAGCTGGAACCAACATATACCAATATGTTGGTTCCTATAAATTCCCATATGTAGGTTCCAACGTTCTTCCAGCATTCCCACATAAAGGAACCAACATGTTACCAACAATGCACCTGAACAATGTTGGTGCAGCACTGTACAATGTTGCACTGTAACATGCAACATACTGGTGTACATGAAAAATGTGATTCAATTCATTTGTTGTTGCAAAATTATTTACATACCTGCTTTTGCCCCATTCCTGGATAATACTTCCATCTGAGGAATTGAGAACCAAAATGGTGGGAACTTGAATGGGTCCCTCGTTGATGTGTTGATAATGGTGTGTGGAGTTAAATGACCTGTGCAACAAAAAGTTGTTGGGTTAAGGCTGATCGAAAGGGCCATTGAAAATGCGTGGTAATTTTCGGATACCCTGCATAATATTTCCACCATGCAAAACCATGCAAAATTTGTTCCGTCCGATCGCTTTAATAAATAAATAAAGACGCTCAAAATCTTGCCTACCTCGTAGAATGTGTCGTACACTAGTGACACATTTTGTTCCTTTTTCGGCGAATTACACCCTTCATTATTGAACAGTTAAATAAAAATGGGAAAAATTCACTTATGCAAAGGTCGTCATCAAATGACGCAAAGGTCAAGCGTGATTTTTTTGATGATGTAAGCGAATTTTTTCCATTTTTATTTAATTGTTCGATAATGAAGGGTCTAATTCGCGGAAAAAGGAACAAAATGTGTCACTAGTGGACGACACATTCTACAAGGTAGGCAAGATTTTGAATGTCTTTATTTATTTATTAAAGCGAACGGACGGAACCAATTTTGCATAGTTTTGCATGGTGGAAATATTGTGCAGTGTGTCCGAAAATTGCCACGCATTTTCAATGGACCTTGTAATCAACCTTAAATTGGTCGAAATAATACTGGTAAAGAAATGGGCATCAAGGTTGTGCACAGCTCAAAATGTGCACAAAATATATTTCAATTCTTTTTGTCTGGTGTCTGAATGACACCTGCCCTAGCTGTCAGAATTTATTCTCTTTAATATTTTTTTAGATATTTGTGGTTAACCAAACCTCATCCAGCATAACTTAGCCTTCACTAATGGTGTTAAGTGTCTGTTTAACTACCCCTGACCTCCAGGCAATCACTACCAGCCTATGAGCTGTTAGGAAAAGCCCACTTTCTTAGAGTCTATACTTCAGCAGGGATGTTACCAATGCACATCCCAAAATGCAGACCATAAAGTTTGACCTTACATTTCATCAAACACATTCGGTCCTCGGTGGAACATAACTGGCTGAGAGAGTAAATTGACTGTGATCCCAGCAATTTGGCCAACATGGAGGGCCTTTTTTGGCCAGTTCTTGACTTGTGTGATATGTGGAATCCCCGCTATAGGCTGAAATTTGAAAGAATGATATGATAGTACTTTCTATACAACTCATATAATATTACATACATGTGCAACTATTCTAACTCACTGCATCCTATCAATAAGTCTAATTTGGTGCAAAACATGGTGTCCACAGACTACAGGTTTATGGGTCATTGAAGTCAATTCATAAAATTAACATCCATTTTGCTTTTCAGGCACTGTGCCCCTCAAATCAACCCACACACACATAAAATGAACAACATTGTCATTTCCTTATGACCATTACACAGTATAGTTCATACTGGAACAGAGCATACACCAAAGTATACCCTTTTCTACAACAGTATTATATCATTTTAGCAGGGAAGGGTGATGGTGGACCGAATAACTATATGAGGGTGGGTTTGGTCAGCCAATTTGAGTCACCAACTTTAAAATAAAAATTCGGCTCAAAATTCAGTTTTGCAAAAAAAATCTTGTTTAATACGCTTTATTTTCTCATAATGTGCTTTCTTGTGTCTAAAATGGGCATACTATCTTGAATGCCAACCCTACCTGTCTAGTGTTCAAGAATAGCACTTTTTTTCCTTTTTTTCACTCTAAAAAGCTTTATACTCCAAACCAATTTCTCTAATAAACAAAGAATGTTACCTGTCCTAGCTGTACATATTTATCCTTTTCATGTTTTTTTTTTGCCAAAACCTTTACCCTAAACTGACCTTAAACCCTAAATTATTTGCCCCTAACCACCAGGCAATCACTGCCAGCCTACAAGTCATGAAAGGAAAGCCCAACTTTCCTTATAGTCTGTGGCGGTTAACATCTCGAACAGCGATTTTTTGATATACAATTAGTAAAAAAATGTTTTTGTTGGTATTATTTAAGTGGAAACATTTATCGTGATACAGCAATTACTTTAAAAATAATACATTTTACAAAAAAAAAAATTGTTTAGACACATTTTAGTTTCTTAGGGGTGAAAGTTGAATGGCATAATTTATTTTTTGAGGTCATAGTTAATTGTCAAGGTCATTCAATGGTCAACTATTTTTTTTTAAATTAGAACCAACCATTATGAAGAAAGACTCTTCATGTGCTGTCCCCTGGTAATTTTTATCCACTTTTGGAGTTCATTTTTTTAATTTTCTCTCAAGGCAATTTTTTTTTAGAAAATTGAAGAAAATTACGAGTAGAGCACTGTTCAACTTCAGACCAATCATATCGCAACATTAGAAAATTAAGGAAATTAGGGCGGATCTACAGCCGGTGACCAGATACTGCATACATTTACTGGGGATTTTCTTGCAGTGCTTTTGACAATTGCTTTTTGCAATTTCTTCCCTCATGGCGGCGCTGCTCATTCTTAAAGCAATAGACAGCATAGACAGGAAGCATAACTGTCCACTTGTAATTTTTGGAGTTACATGTAATTTTTTTTCCTAATTTTCTGTTAATGCAAACAAGTATAGAAAATTAGAAGAAAATTACAACTTGAGCTATGTTATACTTTAGACCAATTTTGTCGCAGCATTAAAAAAAATTAGGAAAATTATGGCGGTGCTACAGCCAGCCAGTGTTGCCAAATTCTGCGTGAATTTAATGGGGATTTTCCAGCGGCGCTTTTGCCAATAGACAGCTTTTCCTGCATTTTCTTAAACAAGTAGACAGAAAGCATAACGAGATAATTAAGAAAAAATTAACTCCAAAATTAGACGAAAATCACAAGTGGACAGTTAGCGTTACAACTGTACTCATTTTAATGTATCCATGATCTATGTTTTTCATGGTGTGCTCATACTTTTTTTACTGATCGTCTACATTTGGCATATTGTATACCGTAAATGTCAACACATTAGGAAAAACCATGACATATGGCCACTGCAAGCACGTGCACTTCAACGCCCATATCAACATGTATACACGTCGTAAGGTTCCCTCATGTACTGGCACCAAATGTGTGTCACAACAAAACTGATAACATCCGTTTCCTTTCCTCACCTGCATCTGCTTCTGTTGCTCGGCTTCGTGTTGCTGCAGCAAATATGTGATTTCGTCGTAAAATTCGCGAGTCAATTCCCCTCCATCGTAAGGTATGGAATCAGCTGATTCTACCAACAGAATTACCAGAAGTGGTAACAGCAGGAACCTGGCCATTTTGGAGATGCCTGGTGATGGGGGAACCGTCAATTAGCCCAAAACCGTATGGCTTTCCGTTGACGATGCTCGACTTTTACGAAAAATGATGTCACAATGGCGTAGTTCTGCAGAATTTATTATTGATCGGTCATGGGGCTTATCGCGCATGCGCAGGGAATGAGAGGGAGTCTGTCAAAAATAATCTGGGTTATACGTTGGTGGCACAAAACGAAAATTCAAATAATTCCAAGTTTATTCCATGTTGAAGCTCAACTGCGAACGAAATGCACGGTCAATGTTTCAATTTGGCTGAAAAGTTGCACTTTAATTTAACAAAAAACGTTTATGCAGCAATGAATTTTTTTTTAAATGTTGCAGTTGAATTTCAGGTTTTGGTTGAATCTGATACATGTATCTATATGCATGTACTAATATGTTAGATGTTGCACCCTAGTAAATGTAAAAAAAAAATTAAAATTGTTAACTTGATAATTAGGATGTGTTAACTGTTTGTCAGATTTCCATCTTTCATGTACTTAGTGTGAATGTATTGCAGTGTGCAGTGTTATATGTTTGGCTGAACTGATAACGTTCAAATAACGAAATATTTTTGTTGTAATGTTCAACTTTCAATTAGATGTATACATTGGAATCATATTTATTAACATTCTTTAGTTTCTATATAGTAACATTGTAAAGTTAAATTGTAAAATGAAGTAGTTTACATGTATTTTAACTAGGCAATAGCCATTTAATTAACATTGATTATCCATTGCATTTTAACCATTTCAACATTCGTTTATATACGTTGTACAATCAACGTTTATTTTCCATTGCAAATTCACCAGTTTTAGACCAAAAATAAACGTATAAACCAAATGTCAACGTTTTTTTCAACACATGTGTGCTACTTGGCTGATATTAGAATGTCACTGCAAGTGGGATGCCCATATTGAAAGAGAACACATGTTCGGTGATTCAAAAAGGTTTTGTTGGCAACATGTGAATTGATGTCACCCATGGTTTGATCTCACCCATGTGTTTATCAGTTGTGCTCTACCTTTGACTAAGAATGTAGATCACTAAAAAATTTGGGTACTTGTCCATTAAGGGAACTACCTGTTATGTTAGGGTAGGTTAGGTTAGGTTTGGTTAGGTTAGGTTAGGTTATGTTAGGTAAGGTTAGGGTAGGTATAAATGCTCAAAATACCTAACCTAACCTAACCTAACCTACCCTAACATAACAGGTAGTTTCCTTAATGGACAAGTACCAAAATTTGTTTTGCAAATCTGTGTGAACATATGTTTTATATATACCTTAAGAAATCCATGAAATTCATCAGTGTTAGTTCAGTGTAAACTACAATTTGTATTATAAAATTTGGTTTCAGAGATAGACAATTCGCGCTGCACAACGAAAGTTTTAGAACCGAAAGTTTTTTTGTTCAGGAAAACCTAAAACAAAATTCCTAAACCACATTGTTCAGGAAAACCTAGAGCGCCACCTGGGAAGAGGCTATTCTTCAGATATTTAAAAAGTATTAAAACTAATCATTGTTAATTTTACTTCCCTAACGTAATATAGTGCCTCCCAATTGTTTGTTTATTAACTTAAGCGTGTGGTATCTGATAATTGGCACACCACTATGTACAGGTTAACTCAACCCATTTTTCGAAATTTCAAAAATTAAATTTGGGCGCCAGAACTCACTGCGCCACCTAGGAGGCGGCAATTTGAAATTTCAGCTGCCAATTTAGCACCTTTATGTTAAATTAGCGCCCCCTACTCCTTTCTCCAGTCTCTTTCGTCGTGAAATGAATATAGGGTGGTTTATCCTCGTGTACAACTTGAAAATTAACTAAAAAGCGTTTTGGTAATTATATTTCAATGTATTAAGCACGCATTTCTTCGCCCATCTATGTAATAAGGGCGGTTATTGATTCTATTTATAGTGTAATCCGCATCGTGTATATCGCAACTCTTGTTTACTTTGTGTGCTCTTGTAAATTTTGGCTTTTAGAGTGTACGCTCACGCGTACTTGTATTCTAATTGATGTATGTTTATTCCTAAAATACATGTAAATGCTAGCACCTGATGAAGGCGTTCACTCGCCAAAACGTCGTGCAGAGGATGTTCTAGATTGGCTGTGAATATTTATTGAATAATTTCGAAACCCCAGCCACTGAAGCAAAATTAAGAGTATTGATTTATACTGAAATTATGTCCGAAAATACATCTGAATAGGTCATGAATTGGCACTTTTGGTATTTTTATTAATATATCTGAAATTATATTTGTGGCCACATTTTCAAATGTATTCTGAATATATCAGAACATAACCAGTCAGAATATAATCTGAAATATTTTACAAAAATGCTAAATAAGTGCTTTTTAATCAAAAATTATTATTTAATATCTCAAGCTTACAGTTACCTGCGGAATTATTACAGGCATACATGTATATGGATACTAACTTGTTATGTGTTACACCCATGCAGTCGACATTGTAAATAGACAACCAATTTGTTTTTAAAATTTTACACTTACTTTGGCGGGAATTGATCCTGGGTCCTATGGCTTCAAAGGCAGACACCCTACCATCCACTTGGCCCTCTTGTAGTTGAAATCCATGGAGCATTAATTCCCTGAACTTTCCCTAGTAGAGTTGAACCTGTCTAAAATAATCCTGTGTAACATAATATTTTTATCCATGAATAAGATAGCACGACACCCCAGCTTCCCTATAGGTAGCACCAATTGACAAAATAACGTCATTTTTTATCACATTTGACGTAAATTTTGGGTTAAAATTAAAAAAGTGATGTCATTATGTCCCTGCCGTATCACGTCAAATGTTTGAAGAAAAGGACGTTAAATTTGTCAAGAAATATAAAATATGGAAGCAAAATGACACTGATCTTGTCATTTTCTTCATGCCACTTGATGAGTTCCTCACGTGATAATCACACTTGACACAGCGCCCTATACGGACAGAATCTGTCATTGTCGCACGTCATGTACATGTATGCTTTGAACATTTACGAGGAATTTTTTTATGACATAGGCCTATCAATTACTACCAAATGCAGCTGGCAGGAAAATGCAAGGCAAATAATCTAGCTACATGTGCTAATTAAAAATGGTGCCTAATACCCAAGTAGCAAAAACGGACCTAGGACGTCCCCTGAAAGTGGTCCTGGGGACGTCCTTTTCTCGGGAAAAAAGGA
>JAQFYZ010004790.1:0-10477 GCA_034695085.1 Cylindroiulus punctatus
AAATGTAGGTTCCAACTTTAAAAATGAATACGTTCTGCTATTAAATTTGAAAGTTGGAACCTATTGCATCTTCGTGCCCACCCATTTAAATCATCGTATTGTTTTTGTACATGTCGTAGGCAGGTTTATTCAAAATATCCATATGGAATGTGTCAGTAAAGTCACTGCGGCAACTAGTGCATGCCTATATCGTGTTGCATTTGCAAAACACGCGTGAAACATAATTTGAAATATCAATGAACATTTCAAAGAAACTGCCTTTTAATTGACAACATGTGCTGCAGTTGAACATACATGTGCATAACTTTATTTTCTAACTGCAGTGATTGTATTGTCCTACCATTGATATTGCTGTCAGAATTAGGAACGTCTAAATAGCTTGAAAATAATGTCACGAAGGTAAGATGTTAAGAAAAAAAAAAGTTTTTATTTTTCTATTTCTTTCTCCCAATTAAGCCACGGAGCGATGATCATTACCTCGCCGCTTTGCTTTGTAAACCAAGCCCTAGAAACTATATCTGGTTACACTTCAATTATTATTCCGCTTGAAAATGATGCGTTGTATCTACTTAATATTCATTCGGTAATTAATACGATGTGACGTGCATACTTATTATGTCCCCTTTATCAGCGCTGGCGTCGAGCACTCTTAGCCAGGACGAAACATAAGCTTTATCTAATTAGTTTGGTGAAAATCAGTCCAATATTGTACTCTGATATTTCAGGAATGTCTCTTCGGCTGGCCTGGGCCCATAATAATGTTAATTATTGATTTTCGGTCAGTGGAAAATGCAGGGGAACAGTGCGGCAAGGGCAGCAAAGCCAACGCAATAATCACTGCATGCACTTATTTATTGACCAATTCTTGCTCCAGAATGGCCTGCGGTTCACTGGACAAAATATCCCCTTTCTCTATCAGAAACAAACCGAGAACATATTGTCGGCGTTAACTCGATTTCACTAAACTTCTTTGCTCATTATGCAGTGAAACCTCTGTATGTTGGCCGTTGAAACAACGGCTCATCGATGTGGAAGTTGAGTGCTTTGAAGCATCCTACTGTGTGTTTCTATGACGGTTTACACTTGTACATTGACTCTCAAATGCGATGACAATGTTTGTTTCTGCATTGGCAGATGCATATTTGTAAGAATGCCTATCGATGTGGTAACTTCGTTAACAAACTGCATCGTGCTGTCCCCATTTCCCATGCAGTTGATGCCAAAGATGTTATTCGCAACAACTTGTCACGGTCCCTTAAAATCGTGTCGCAATCATGTTTCAAATGACATTTGAAAACTTTTTTACATTTTCGAAAATGGCATTGGCAAGAAATTGTCACGTTGCCTTGAATCGTGTGTAAGACCTGTATGAAATATTTAACAACTGGCATCTGTAGCTGATGCCTTGTAATATTTTCCATCACATTGTCAACGATGTGATTATCAAGAAATTGTCACGTTTCGTTAGATTCTTCGGAAACACACAGTATTATTAACGTGCTTCGTTAATTAATCATGACTACATCTAATGCATGTACATGTTAGTGGCAAACTGTGTCATAAAACTTACTTTTCACATTTAACTTAGCATGTACGTTAGATGATACTTTCTGGTTATCAAAAATCCTTTTTTAAATTGTCATATGATCTAAAGTCAGTATGAGTTGATTGAATTTTTTGTTTCGGTTGGTTGTTTAAAAACCCTTTGAAAGTCCTTTACAATCGTTACTAGTTCTTTTCAATCACTGAAACTCAGTTTCAGTAGTTTCATTCACTTTTCAATAATGTATATATGCTATTGGTTGTAAGTCCTACTAAGTTGATTGGGGTGTGTAATCTTACTAAGAAATAAGCCGAGCTTCAGTATATTTTAACCGTATAATTTTCAAGTAGAAAAGAATGACACCTGTACTTAGACATTAAGTATTGATAGTGGTTTTTATACTGACTTAACCCACCATTAACTTATCTGCACTAACCGCAGGCAATCACTGCCAGCTTACGAGCAATTAGGGAAAGCACACTTTCTCACAGTGTCTATGCTGGAGCATGGCGTATTCCGAAGCACAGCCATCGCGTCATTTCAAATCAAAATTAATTAGAAATGACTTTCTAAGTTAATGAATTGTAACGGATTTTGCGTTGGACCAACACGGCAGCCCAAATTATGAAGGTGGCCACTTTGAGAGGTGGTTTCCAACATGTATATGCCCTATCGATTCTTAAGCAGATATGCGACCCGTAGCAACTACATGTATGACGTCCATGTAGTCATTCTCGCTAATTTTCAGTCCATTGGGAATTTTAAAATTATTTTTCGTAATATTAGCGAGCCGAGCAATTTCCTCCCTGTTTCATGAAATTCAACGATATCCTCTCAGGAATTTCATTTAGAGCAAGTTCGGATAGATATGGAGGGTTGTTTACGCATTTTTGGTCAAGAGATAGCCGAGGATATTAACAAGGGATTCCTGAGAGATATCCGACGCATTTTTGAAGGGATTTGTTTTAGTTGCTCTAAATTTATGCTCGTTTCAGCGTCGAAATGCGCTTGTAGGAAATGTTCATTATCTGGGAATGAAATGCGCAAAATTTCGCATATTTCAAACGGTATCTTGTTGAGTCCAACGGGCTATTACGTGTAATCTGTACGGCTTTACATTTGCCTAGGGCTGGCGCAGAAATTGGTGGTCAGACCTCCCTTCATGCCACACAAATTGTACAAATTGTTATTAGGCTACATTTTACAATGTAGTATCTGGCTTAGGTCGAAGCATAATTCTAGCCATAAACGCATCATTAAGGCAGGTTTTACGGGTAGTAAAAATGCGAGTTTCAAATTGCGTCCTATAGTGTTGCCTGGCCAAGAGTGGAATTGGTAATCATAACATGATATTCGGTTTACTGCAGGTTCATGTTTTTTAGTATTTTTTTTTTTTGGATTTTTATTTTTCGAAATTGCATTTGGTTTCTTATAGACTTTTACTATTTAAATGTCGTTATTTTTTCTGTCTGACTTTTTCTAAAATAGGGTATGTGTATTCCAGGAATCGTTTTTCAATTCTGGATTATGTGCTAATATCTTGAGGCTACGTAATTGGTTTTCATTTAATTCTGGAAATTGTATTAACTTTACTATACTCTTTACTGTACTGTCCTGGAAATTCGACGACGCGTCGACTTTTTTGGCAATCTTTTATAATAAGGTGTCTGAGCATCATAGTAAATGAGCCGTTGAATTTACATTATGGTCATGGCCTCAAATTTAATTCAAGAAAGGAAAATGCTCGAAGCATTGTAAGAAACAATTTCACGATTCTAGGTATTTTGCGAATAGTTTAATGAAATGTTTTCAATTACATGTTAACAATCCATATGGGCATGGTTAAGTAATTTTAAAAACTTTCCAATCATTTGCAATGTCCACTCGTGTACACACATTTTGTAATTTTGTAGAATTTGGTCTTCCATCCTACTGTACTAGCATAATAGTGGCGCTTTGGGACGATTTGAGCATCCTAACCTAACGAATAACTTGGTGGCCACCCAACGCCATCTAACGGTGTTTTATGCATACTGCAAAAGCATCCCCAGCGAAACTGTCGTTCTTGGAGCAATTTCCAATATAAAAAATTAGTTTCTGCAGATACAGTGCACTCGGAGCTAACACTGAAACCTTATTCTGAAATGGTATCATTGCTTAAGCTGAATCATGCTTGTCAAGTATATGGGACTGTTCAAATATTATCATCATCTTGGATGAGGAAGTGATAATACATGATGACATTCAACCAAATACTAAGTAACCACTGTTTTAATGTATGTTATTTGTGCTAAAATTAATAAGTTGCTGTCATATTTCCAAATGAAATAAATATTTTTTGATCTAATTTTCATAAGAATTTCTCTCAGTTTGAAGGTGATACAGTAAGTGATGATGTCATGACTTTGGGGATGGTGTTTGCAAATTTACAGAAAGATTTCATTGAGCCTACCTTTCCGACCATTTTGACGAAAACTCGTTGTTTCTGCGCCGTTTCCGGATCCTATGTCTGGCTTCTGTGAACGTACCCCCTCTCTCCACTTCCGGTGATGCTGTTTCGTTCGACGTGCTGGAATCGGGTCGATGATACAGCAAATCCGGCACTATAAAATGGTCGTAAAAATGTTTATTGCCCAACGGTTATAATAACGCGGGCGGCCGCCATTAAATTTTTTTATTCTTTCGCATTCAAATGCAAATAAAACGGCCGTTTAATTGGCTGGCGTTGCATCAACGTACATGCATCTCGAAGACGTACTTTTGGGAAACCATCAGCAAATTTCATTTAGTCTCAATTCGAGTACTTCGTACATAAAACAGATATTTTCGGTATTTTTTCCCCTCAATTTGTGTTGCTGTTCTGGCTTTTTATACTTGTTTTATTATTGGAAACTCGCCCCGTAATGGCTAATTGATGTCGTAAAGGTTTAATGGCTGCCGCTGCTTTATCGCCCCTATTTCCACCCCAAAGCACTTCAAAAATTAAACGTTTTCTCGATAGGCTGTAAAGGTATGTCCCGATACCTTAGTTAGGTTTGCTATGTCATACAAAGTAAATAAGGCACCGAAATGGGACGTTTTTAATCGTGTGGCTTTTAACTTAAATGCCCTAGCGTTTTATTTGATAGCTCAGGGCAAATAAATGGCAAGATTGGGCGATATTTATTCCACTGCCTTATTTATAGCTTTGCCTAAAATGAGTTTCGAGTCGTTATGGGCAACGATAATGGGCCACATTAAAATATTATAAAACCCTGCAGTGGAATCCATTTTTACCATAAACGTAAGATTACGAAGCACTCGTCCCATACATGTAAAAACATGCACATTCTCATAGGTCGTTCAACATTTTGAATTTGATTGCATGATGAACTTATGTTATTAAACAGTCTTAGTGTTTTCCATGAATGTACATGTATGTTGAATTCACCACTAGGCGTTGGCACACTGTATATACGTGTAGTTATGACTGCTCTGCTAATTTCAATGCCAAAATTGATCCTTACCAGACCGTTTAAGACATGTGATCAAGCATGTAGAATTTATTTCCAACCGTATTTAACAACGTTTGCAATAAATAATATTTTAATTTTAATGTCATTTTCTTAAAACAATTTCGCTAATTGCAACGACGATTTTATAGAGTATTATTACAGTACCTGTACGTGCCATGATATCAGATTTGATTTCTATAGTATTAGCAAATGCATGTTTATCACAATCTGATCCCGCAAATTATGACTATTTCTAAAGTAGGTAGAATCTAATTCCCCATAGTCCCCTATATCCTAACTCTCCCAATACTCTTTGATAGCCATAGGTTTCTCATACGTTGTCACTTAATCCAACAAAGTCAATATTAATGATATGTAACTCACCTCTGTGGAATGGTTTCGTTCTTGAATTCTGGTCGTATTTCAACGTGCACGAATTGCTGTCTGGTGTACTTGGTCGCTCGATAAGGGAGCTTTCATATTCTGCCGGTGGGGCGCTGGGGGCCACTGGTACGGCGCTCTCGATAAAGGGATGCATTCTAAGGATCTCCCTGGGTGGAGGACCTTTGTGTTTTCCCAGATATCCTCTGCTATCTTCGAACGATGGGTGCGTTTCAACGGCTAAACATGGAGCAAGAATTCAACAAAAGCTTCGATAAACTCACACTGGATGACGACAGCATCTCTTTGAAAGCAAATAATTCATTTTTTACGAAAACAGTTTTGTCGCACTCTGTAATTGGTCCCTGTAGATAGGCAAACACTACTAACAAGAAGCTTGCAGTGATTGCCTCTAATAGGGGGCGACTCTATGACAAATTCATTTTCTGGTCCTTATTTAAACGCTTAAACGTAGATTAAATATTCAATGAAAGCTTCTATAAACTATCGCTAGATGGCGATAGCAGTTTTGACGTAATACTTTTGACGTAAATACTTTTGAGGCACCCTGTATGCCCCCCCCTGCAGATAGGCAAACCCTACTAACATAAAGCTTGTAGTGTTTGCCTCTAATCAGGGGCGACTTTATAGCAAAAGACGTCATTTTATAATCCTTTTAAATTGTGTCAGTTTTAGACGTTATTAAAACGGTATTATTTCATAATTATTGGCAATTTCGAAATGTAGTTTGATAGCCTTTTTATAACTAAGTCGTTTTTTTACCACGATTTATGGTATAAATTTCATACTTACGAAGGCTGGGGTATCGCTGTCTTTCGTTAATCCCAGATGATCTTACTTTCCTAACTTTTGAATATAAACCTTTACTGTTGGCCTACAAATGAGTCCAAATGAAACTGGGTATTAATTAGGTGTAAGCTCTGATTTAAGTTTGACATGTACCGCTGATTTTCACAAGATATTGTCTTACTGAAGCTATGGATTGCGGTTGCGTTGATGTCGGAGTATTTAGTTGTTGGCCAAATGTTTTCATAGGCAGGTTGTCATCTTCTTGTGTTATGCAATCGGGTAATTGGTAAGTGGCATATGGACTGACATCATCCTGGGGACCTGAAACGAAATTGAATGCATCGTCGTGAATTGTTGCAACTTTGTTGACTTTTAAAATAGTTAAAAACTTAATAACACTGACCTGGTGAATTAGGACGATTTGCGGATGAATAATTCTGGGCACCCTCCTGATTTGCATTTGTAGGCTTTTCCTCCAAGTTTCTTGATTTGTGATCTTTGAAACTTGATAAGACACTTTTTCTAGTAGGGTACCCTAAAACAGTTTATCATAATGAGTTCAGCACACACGTCTTGGCTATTTTATTAGAAAGGATGGTCAGGTTGGTCAGGTTTTATAAAATGTATTTTAATTCATACTTACTGTACTGTCGTCTCCTCATAAAATCACAGACAGTAGCGGTAACCACTATAATGACTATCAAAGCAACTGCCGTTGGGATAATGACGTTTAAATTAAAATAAAACGGGATTGGTTTTACGCTGCCTTCTGCTACAATATCTGGCTGATAGATTCCTGAAATGTATGGAATTTAAGTGACCATTTAGATTAGTTATTTGCCATTGGTGGAGCTTCATTGAATTGAATACGTGTGCATATACTCCCTACCTTTATGGTCATCCAATGTGATGACTTCGTATTCGGCCCTTTTCACTTCGGCATCACTTATAGCAGACACTCGAATGGTGTAAGAAGTATTAACTACTAAATCTCTTATGGTATACTGTTTTTGCTCCGGTGTGATCTCGTTGGCAATTAAAATCCATTCGAAATTTCCCTTTTGTCTGCATTCTACTATAAACTTTTTAATTGGGCAGCCACCCTCCGCCCAAGCCTCCAAGTTAATGGTAACAAATGTGCGATTTGGTATCAAAAGGGATTCTTGCGAAGGCACTATTGGAGCTGCACAAAATTAAAAATCTCGTTTTAGATAAATCGTAAATGTACTCCTATTTTGTGGAAAAATTGGGCAAGTTTTTATCGATATTGTGAATAAATTAACTTGGCTAACAAGCCAACTGAGTCTGATTCGACCATCTGCAATACGTACCGATTCCTTTTGTATGAATTGTTTCCATATTACTGGCAATACTGCTTCCTTCTTGATTGGTGGCTGTCATGAAGACATGATACATACTCCCACAGTATAAATTTTTGAGGACATAAGACGTATTTTCGCTCTCCAATATAAGTTGTTGCCAAGCACTATTTTCGCTATCGCTTTTATGGTTCAACGTGTAACCTGATTCAAACGATTAAACATACCATACATGAATTATACAGTGCACTCCTTAAAGTTTACTTTCAATGATAATTTCCGAGTCTTTATTTGCTGTTAACGTTTATCAGAGTGAAATAACGTGAGGGTTACTTTTCATAGGACTTCCGCCATCATCTTCCACTTTCCAAGATATGGTAAAAAATGTCTTCCCAACGTTGCTGACCTTTAAAATAGGTGCAGTTGGTGGCACTAAAATAAATGTAATGTTATTCACTCATGGTCAATTTTTCGTGGCTGGAAATTGCACGTTTGAAAATACTTGCCAGCTTTTTCCTCTTTAACTGGAAGAAATTTGAAAAAAAGTTTAATGCCATATTGATTTCATTTTATCAAAATAATCACAAGGTTCCATCCTGACCTTTAACAGTCAAGTCGTGAGAAATTTCATCCACTGCATAAATATTTTCCACCCTGCAAGTGTAGTTTCCCGAATCGGTGGACATGCTGTTTCGTATGTCCAATGACCCGTCCGGCAGCACTCTCATCCTATTGGTCGATCGTAAACTTTGACCTCTCAGTTTCCATTCCCTTTCCGGTGTTGGAATCCCAACTGCCCGGCACGGAAGTCGCACGTCCGTCTTCCGGTACACGACGATGTTTTCAGGAAATGATCCGATTTTTGCCGGAACTGCGTACAATACCATCGGAAGTTAGAACTCGTGTAACGAAATGAGACAGCGTCTACCATTATGCTCAAACAATGAATTTGGCTTGGATTGGATGCTTTCTTTGAGTTCAAGTCACGCATGAAATGATGGCCAAGTTTATCATTGTATCAAACGACCATTGATGTAGATTGTTGCTGAAGTTGTGCACCAAAATGATGTTTGGCCATTAAGCACTGCTAAGTCAAGTAAGCAGGAATCCAAATTCTTTTTGAGTACCTCAGAAATTCACAATTTCATTTTACTGATGAAATTGTTGACAAGATGAAACTCAAAGAATGACATGATAAAAGTAATTTTGATATCATATTACTTAACTACCTGTTGAATGTGGTGATAGGAACATCCTTCTGGACTGCTTCCCTTCCCCAATGACAGTGGACGCCGTCACCCAGAATTCGTACTGGAAATCCTCCTTCAGACTTCTGGCCTCAAATAGCAGTTCTCTCGGTGGTAGGGAATGGTCAGTCGGTCTCTTGAACCACATGCAAAAGAAATGTATTTCAAATACATTTTGAAAGGCATTGCAAGTTGTAAAATGTATTGCAAATGTATTTTTCAGAAAAAGCTCCACGATAAACGCATTTTTAAATGTAAAAAGAAATGCATTTTACTTATGCATTCGACAATACATTTTAAAGTACATTGACAAGTGCATTGCGCAATACATTTAGCAATACAGATTTATGAAATTTAGTTTGCTATTGCAATTTGTTACATTATTAAAAATTTATTTCTAAACTACATTGAATTTTAGGAATTACTCAAGATGATTCTAAATCTAGAAATGATGTGGTCATGGATTTCCATTTTCCAATGTAATCCACAATATATTCTTAAATACACACAGAATACATTATAAACAATATTTCATAATGCATTTCACAATATCATATGAGCAATTTCTCGAATGTATTATGAAATGCATTCCGAAACGCTTTATGAAATGCTCAACAAATACATTTTACAATGCATTTTATACTTCATTATGAAATAAATGTATGTCTCAATCTACATATATTTTGAAATGAATTGAAAATGCATTTTCTATAATGTATTTCTAAATGCATTTATTTTCCATATGGGGACAATAAACATTTTGTTATCACTCACTCAATTTGCGAAAAAAAAAATATGTTTAGACATATTTGGATAGTCAGTGCCATCTTTACCTCCATTGGTCCACCTCTCATGTACACCGTGTATTTCGTGATCTTGCCATTGTGATGAGTTGGTGGGCGCCATGACACCAGGATGGCGTCCGATGACATCACCAGGACCTTTATGTCGGCAGGGGCACTCGGCACTGAAATGGCAACAGATAAGACCGTTTGTTAACGCTATTTCGATTATGACAATTTTAGTATTTTTTCCAAAAAAATATGAGATACATTTGAACGAACAGGAAGTTCAGCTCACCTACCGTCCTCCTCAGTCTTGCAGTATTCCGCCTTGCTCCTGACACCATCACCAGCTTTGGTGAATGCCAAAACCCGGATGCTGTAGTTGGTAAATGGGTCCAAGTCTTCCAGGTGCATTGTGGTCGAAGGGCTCGATTTCGGCTCCAATGTCTCTAGGAAAAGGACAGAGTAGCTTCCTCACATAATTGCGCTCAGTTAGCATGAAAAGAAGATTGATGGGAAATGTACTTTAAAAATTGCCTATGTTTTGGATTCTTATGCAGGGTTCATACGCACCTGGAAAGTCAGAGATAGTCAGGGAAAGTCAGGGAATGGCAAAATGGTCAGGGAGAGTCAGGGAGAATCACGTTTTTGTTGGAAATTCAGGGAAAGTCAGGGAAATCTACGATGTTTGCTGGTAAGTCAGTCAGGCTGTTTGTCTGTCACACCTCCCCTCTACTTTAAATATTGGAGAAATCCACAATATTGCTATGCAAAAAGATCTTAGCTTATTATGCAATAACCACCTAACCCCTTCTTTTTTTCCAATGATTTCCAAAAATGTACTAGCTTTCCCCCTCTTGTCCACACTAAAATCACATGGCCCTTGCCCATTGGCGTA
>JAQFYZ010004791.1:0-10477 GCA_034695085.1 Cylindroiulus punctatus
CTCAGTAATTTGCGATTATTGACTGTGATCACAGCAGTTTTAATGGGTGTATCATTTTCACGTTGAGCCACTGTATGGCAGTCGAAAACATGATCAAAGACATCGTTAAGATAATTTTTCATTTCAACAGCATCTTCATTTCAATAGCATAAATTTACATAAAAATTGTCAACATTCTTGGATATCATCATGTCAGTCATGGTAATTTTAAACAATTTTTGCCAGGAATGTTGGTCAATGGACAGTCTTTTTTTTGTGACGAAAACCCGTTATTGAAAGATTTTTTCTCTTCAAAACGTGTTATAACTATCCCGCTAATGAGCTTCCAAACAAGTGATAGAATTTAGGTTAATGGGTATCGAATCTGCATAATAATGATGTTTTTATACTTTTTTATAGTGGCTGCAGATTTTATGGTTGACGTCTCGACGGGCAAGTGCAATTTCGGTTGATTAATTTCTGCGCTGAATTTACCTCGAGTCCACGTTGATGTCCAAGGTGGAGGTAAGCGCTTTATTTTCGGAATCATTTTTTACTCTATAAATTACGAGCTTGTCACTTTAATTCGATGTGAAATTTGATTAGGCCGCTTAGTTTCGCAATTAACTGACCCATATAGCATTCAGACCGAGCGAACGCTTCAACGAAACTTGAATTTTTACCGAGATGCATAAACACGTGTTTGGTAAATATGCCGCACGTATGTATACAACTTCCTCGAAGAATGCCCCCTCGGTGAGTTTTTGATAAGTCTATTGTTGAGAAACAAACAATCGCGTGTCTGAATCGAGGATTCTGTTGAGGGTATAGCGGATGGAGATGTACTGAAAAGATGACTAGACTATCCTCGTTCATCTCCTACATCATGTACGTGGTGTATTCGTGTGTTGTAACGTATGTTCATACTTGAATACACACGTACCATACACTCGTGATGATGTGTGGCAGAATTGACCAGATCGCTTACAAATATGCAGGGGTGAACAGAAGTTTTGCAACATTTGTTCTTTATTAGTATGGTGCCGACTGGTTGGTGCAAATTATGTAAGCTAAAATCGTTCTTATACAGTACGTGCCAGAAGGCGGCCCCACCATATAATGCTAAGAACTTCCCGAAACTATTTGAATTGTTAACAGAAACAAGAATCTGGCCGAAATATGCCACAGACTTGAATTTTGGAAGTGTATTGACTGAAATAGACCTCACTCTTTAGCTGTTCATCTGTGGTTTAGTTCGAAACGACCATCTAGGAGCGTAATTATAAGCAGCAACCTATTCTGAAATATTTAGCAAAACATAAAATTAAAATCTCACCCATGTGACTGCCAGCGACGAGTTCGGACGACAGAAAAAAAGCTACTGCTCGTTGGAACTATATATATGTGTACTAGAGATACCCGTGCAACTTCGTTTGCAGTTTGAGAGATGTATTTACCCACCCCTCTGTTTAACCCCTTAGCGGGGGTAATACAAAAGAAAACACTTTGCTATCAAGGTTCTTGGAACCTAAGGTACATGCCAGCAAAATTTCAAGGGTGTAGCCCTAAAGGTTTGGAAGATGCATTTACCCGGCCACCCCTCTGTTTAACCCCTTTGCGGGGGTAATACGAAAAAGACACTTTGCTATCAAGGTTCTTGGAACCTAAGGTACATTCCAGCAAAATTTCAATTTGTCCCGCAGTATAAATGGAAATATGAACAATTGTATTTCAATGCATGTTTCGGAGTTTCGGCATGCCACTTTTAGTGGTTTTTATACTCTGCTTCCTCAGAATTTCATTGAATTCATGTGCCCGTAGCTCAAGCGGATGCGGATATCATAAAAGCAACGATTATTATTAAGCAAATAATAAACAACAGGCGATCAATTAGCGTGAGAAACATCAACGAGAACTTATAATTGGATGTTTCTATATTTCTCGAGTTCTTGAGGTCATCTTCTACAACAAGCTTTTTCATTGAATCGTTCCCTCGGTCATTCTGAAAACAAATGAAAAGTATATGAAAATTTGTCAATACTCAGTTATACAACGCATGTTTGTGGAATAGTAGCCTTGCGAGAGATATGGCCAGACAACATTCGACATTTATTTAAAAATCCGATACTCAAATTTTGTCAGTAATAATGCGGTACTAACATCTAATGCTGGAATCGTTATGCAGCAGAATTTCATAACAGAACTTCGTGCAATTCTCCTTATGAATTCTGGGATATGCCCGTTGTTTGTTGAGCCGGGAATTCTCATGAAAATCATGCTGATGACTGTTGCCACTGCTGATACCAGAAAAAGTATCCCGGTGAAAGTCACTGAAAAGTTGCACAAAATATACCGCCTAGATTGTAATAGCTTTGGTAAAATTATTTCTGAAGTATGAATTGGTTCCTGAAAAAACACATTGTAACACTTACCGACTAAGGGACAACTGTTCCCCACAGCCGGCAGTGTTGATGACAGATGTATCAGAAGGATAAACGTGGTCAGCAAAGAAAAGATGTTGGGCATAATTCGATGGAATGATTTTGGGGACACCCAAAAGGAAGCCAGGATTAACAAAGTGGCGACAGTCAGAGGGCACATAATGGTAGCGCTGTATAATGTCGATCGACGCTGAATTACAACAGAAAACGTGACGTCAGGATAACCCTCTGTGCAACAATTGTAATACGTCATTGATTTGAGAGCGAAAGTATCAACGATTTCCCATTCACCCCCGGTGATCCAGGAATCATCCACACTTATGGAACCCTGAAATTATTTGTAAAAAAAATCGCCAATGGTTAATCGATAATTCCTAACGCCTTCTTGAATGTTTTTGAGCAAGACGTTGACAAAAGTTTTGCCAGATTTTGATTTGATCAGATAAAATTCAGCTAACGACATATAAACGTTTATGTTTATATTTATTATAAATATATTCATATTTCTAATTATTGTATGTGGGTATATTGAGTGCTTTGAACTTTATACATGTACTCTCAAAGTGCAAGTTTCTCAAGATTGAATGCTTCCTACTTTTATAAAGAAAAATGCACTAATTTTAGTAGCAAGAGGAGTTTCTCACATTAGTTTCCCGCATTTCGTTTTTGAAATCCACATGTTGACCATCATGGGTCCATGAAGCGAATTTATACGTGCATGTATGTCTGTCGTAGGGGTAATGTTTGAGGTCCACCTCGCAAAGGCTGTGAATTGAAACCGGGGGTATCCACACCACTTCACCATTAGATCTCACTACCTTAAACGTTTCTGTTTGCACTTCCATTTTTTTCACGTTTGCACTATCAACAAAATAAATAACAATGTTACAACATACTTTGACTTGAAAAACTTCTTTTTCTCAGGATGAGAATATTTGTTTTATTGCTCTCTAAACATGCTATAATAAGCTTACAACCAGATGGTTAACCCCTTCATTATACATAATTTCAGGGCACGTAATTTGACAAGTTTTTAAATACACTTCATTCTGAACTGGTTTTATTAACTAGTCTTTGGAATACCTTTTTAGATCAGTAGATTTACAGTTAAATCTTACAAAACTATCAATATTTACGTGTATAATTTATACCGCCATATCATATTATTACCTGTTGTACAATTTAACATCCGGTTGCCATAGCTTGTGCGGTGCAAAGTGAAGCGCTGTTATTCCAGCGTTATCTTTGGGATCCCATATCAATCTGGAATCATTCCACTCCTGAAAATAAGAAAGGTGATGAAACGTTTAGTAAACTTGACAAAAAATGGACCCGACTTGAGAACTTACTTACCAATTTCAACCATGATTCAGTTGTTAGTGTTTGCTTTCTGGCATCCTGAAAAACACGAGACATGCACTTGAAAGTTGAAACGTGTTGTTACCAGGTTTATTCTCGCTGTTGTAGCAAATCAGAACGTATTTACCAAGTCTTTTAATTTTAGGACGGTCAGACCTAGTACGACCATAACTGGTGACGATGCATTATGTGGAGGCAGAACGTCTTTTGTGTAGTTTGACAGTAAGTCACTTTTCAGCCTGACTTCTGCGTCATGAGCTTCGGTCCCAATAACATCTGACATAATAAATACATGTAGTACATTTAGACATTTACGATTTGATAGCGAAATTGCGTTCTCTACATCCTATTTCGAATGGAGACGTTGTGTGTCTTGAAAAGTTGCTTGTATGCATTATGTCTAGGCTTTCAGATACACGTATGCACACATACTGTATATTAATTCCTGCATTATGCTTTTCTATATCCTTACATTGCGTACGAGCGTACATGTATATGAATTAACCTTTGCATGTAGTAAATAGAAAGCGAACGTAAAATAATTGCAAATTTGTTTATTTTAGAAAGGGTTTTGCAGAGTAACAATATATTTAAAAAGTTATGTAAATTGATGTCACCCGTTCATTTCTGAAATTTATTTTTACAGAATTCAATGTTGACTGAGTTAATATATAAATCTGATGAATTTTTGCATTCCCATGAGTTAAATTTTCTCTTTAAAACCACAAATGGATTTTCTATCCCGAACTTTATTTTAGCTCATATTTCTGATCGAATGGAATTTCATGTTTATTGTTTTTTCCCATGATTTAATTCGATTTACATAATGATCTTTGAATATAGGGTTTCAGATAACAGAAACAATGTTTCCGCAGTTTTCATTATTTCCGCCTTTTTTCTAAAACAACTACTACGAAAATTCAATAACTCGAATCAATTGAATTTCGAGAATCAAGCATTGCTCTTACCTTGTGATAGTACGAAATACTTTGAAAAATAAATGCATCCGAAGAGGAAGAGAAAACCAAAAGCCCCATCTGCCATTTTGGACACTTAGTGTTGCTCTGAAATTTGCCAAATGGTACTTGTTGAGATGAAACGTTGTCAATTAATTTTGATACTTATGCTCTTGGCATTAAGTTTCACCGATAAAAACATTATCTCATAGTTGACCTTTTTGTGATCATGGATTCGTTTTCAAACTGTATGTAACGGACGAGCTCTTATTAATTCCAATTGTCCACCATGCGTTTACAAGTCAATACCAAATAGTACATCCTGCCAATTTCACTGTCTTGACATCTTTAGTTTATGAAAGGAATTGCTTATTGATATGGCACATTAAGAGAAATCTGAGAAATAAACGGATCACAAAGGTTATCCTAAGATTTGTCCTTGCCAGTCAGAAAATTAGCCAACGTATATGGTGATAACGTCTTCCTCCAGCAAATTACCATGACAGATATAATTTAACCAACATCTGTGAATATTCAGGATGTACCACAATGGTGTATGATGTAAGATAAAATATTCAACAAACGGCACATTTAATTATCGAATATCGAGTGGCAAACCGCTACTTGTAATTTTTCGTTTGAAAATTCGCTCAATTCAAACTTTTTCGGTGAATATTTGTAATCTGAATTCAAAATTAATTTAGTGATTATATAATACTTTTTTCCTGGTGTGTTTTCTGTAATTTATAATAATCACCTAAGTTCACCTTTTCAATACAGCTTTAGTAAAATTTTGTCCTTTTATTTCCAATTTATCCATCATTACATTTCAGTAGCGAATTTTACGTCTTATTTGTCACACTTGTGACTATAAGTTGCTCACCTGAGATTCCTATATTATCTTGATGAGGTTTAATAAACATGTGGACTCAAAGCGCTAGCGTCTGTCCAAGGAAAGACTGGACTGGAGAGTTCAAACAGACCAATAGAATGCAATCGCCTTTGCGATTGATCATGTCAGTCGCTCACCTTAGGTAAGTATGGCAGCCATTTTTCTTTAACCAACTAGGTGCTGAAAAGCCTGGAAGAACTAATCTATAAATTGAATCTCTCTGATTTGCTGTTGCCCAGTCCAGTCTTTCTGTGTACAGACTATAATTCCATATATAATTCCATAATATAATTCGTTGAGCTGTCTTTATCAGCCTCTTGCATTTTTTATTCACCATCCAATTCTAAGCCACAATAATTTATTGCACTGAGTAGCAAATATTGTCAGATGATAGATACGTTTTAGCGTCATTGAAAAACACTGCAAACTTAAAATTTATTTGCAAAAACACAACGGGAATACAACAGGGTTACGGAAATTATAATGTGCGACGATTTATCGATGTTGGTGAAGCGCTGCGCGCAACGAAGCAGTCAACAATTTGTAAACTTATTGGAGAAATAACCCCTTACAAAAATATTAGATATATGTTTAGTTGATTCATGGTATCCATAGCAGAAGGTATCAAAGGTATCTTCTAGGTATAGTTTTGGTATCCACATTTTACAATATTAAGCGGATGCCTTAGAAGGTATTCGTGATGGTTGACGTTATGTATTTTTGAGGTATCTATTATTACATGTAAGGTTGTTGAGGAGATACCTTTTGATAGGTAGTTTTTGCACCCAATCTCTCTTAAAATCTACCTTCGAAGATAATTATTTGAAACTAAACGGATACCTAGCTTACAACACCTTACAGATAAATCCAGATTTTTGTATGGGACTACATGTATGTTCAATAAAACTTAACTTTCGAGTGTAGTTTTGGCTGAAATCGTTACTTTTGGAATAAACTGGAAATGTTTGGCATGTAACTCACACGGATGCTGATATCGTAACAGTTGTGATGATTATAAAGCAAATGATAAACAACAGTCGATCAATGAGTGAGAGGAACATCAACCAGAGATTCGGGTTGGAGATCGCTTGATTTTTAGAAATCGTAGAGTCATGTTCTGCAACAAGGTTCATGGAGTCGATCCCTTGGCCATTCTGAAAGAAAATGAAAATTCCATGAAATTTTATCAATATTTTGTTATTTCTCAATTTTAAGATGTTAAACTGTTTTATACATCGATCCCTATATACGAGTACGTCGACTGCAGTAACGCAGAATCAGTAATTTTAGGCAGACAACATATTCCACCTTGAGTTAAAAATCAACGCAGAAGTTCATAAAGTCAGGTCTTGACAGTTATAATGCAGTACTAACATCAGATGCTGGAATCACAACGCAAAAAAGTTTCATATTAAAACTTTGCACAATCCTCCTTATGTATTCTGGAGTTTGGCCTTTGCTTGTTGAGACGGCGATTCTCATGAAAATCATGCTGATGACTGTTGCCACTGCTGATAGCACAAACAGTATCCCCGTGAACGTCACTGAAAATATGCAAGATTAATAAACCGTCTTGGTCAGCTTGAAGGAAACAATTTCAGTGGTATATATTGCTTCTTGAAAAACGCAGACACTTACTGACTGCGGGGCAGTAGTTCCCCACAGCCGGTAATGTTGATGACAGCTGCATCAGAAGGATAAACGTGGTCAGCAAAGAAACGATGTTGAGTATGATTCGATGGTATGATTTTGGAGACATCCAAAAGGAAGCCAGGATTAGGAATGTGACGGCAATCAAAGGGCTCATGATGGTAGCACCGTAGAATGGCGAGCGGCGCTGAATTATAACAGAATAGGTGACGTAAGGATAGCCCTCAGGGCAACATTGGTAATGCACCGTTGTCTTTTGAGCGGAAGTTTGAACGATTTCCCATTCACCCTTGGTGTTCCAGAGATCAGACAGACTTATTGGTTTCTGAAATACGGTAATTTTTCGAAGAAATTAGCAATTTTTATTTCGTTAACTGATGGGACATATCCTTCATGCCAGTCTTGTTACACTATAAACGGAAAAAGTACAAATGTTGAACCTTAAGGGTGCAAATGTTTTGAAACTATGTACACACGCTATGGGTACATATGTTGATTGCACGTGTACCCTTGACATGTGTTCCTAGGGGTACATATGAGTCGACATTTGTATCCATTCATATTGTACGTTGAGGTACAAATATTTAAATCATTTCATCCCTTTGGGTAAATATATGATATATGGGGTGCATTACATTTGTACCCCACAAAAACTGCATTTGTACCGTTACGGTTTACAGTGTATTTTCAATACGTAAGTTATATGGAGGGGTCATGCTGCACGAATCAAATCCTCTGATTTAGCAGGGGTTTAACAAAAATGTAGGACGATACAATTTTATGGGGGTAATTGGGTTATATAGGAAGGGAAGACGTCCAATTTTAGCTTATATAAATGTTAGGCATTATATATACATGTAAGCTTATGTTTGTGATGCATTGTCCATTTAAGGTTAAGAATTTCTACTTTATAGATGCTCCAACTATAAGCACATAAGCCATCTAATTCAGGTAATTTTCTCTTGTAGAGAGTCCAGCAATAGCACCATATTTCCATATTCATGTTGCATGTAAACATGTATTGAATGCTTCCTACTTTTATAAAGAAAAATGCACTAATTTTAGTAGCAAGAGGAGTTTCTCACATTAGTTTCCTGCATTTTGTTTTCGATATCCACACGATGACCATCATAAGACCATGAAGCGAAGTGGTACGTGCAATTATGCTTGTCGTAGGGGTAGTACTTGAGGTCAACCTCACAAAGGCTGTAAAGAGTACCAGGGGGTATCCACACCACATCCCCAGAAGAAAACACGATCATAAACGTTTCGACCTGCACTTCCATTTCTCTCATGTTCGCACTATTAAAAAAATATGTAGGAGTAAATCATGTGATCTCCGTATTGTTGGTAATGTGTGTTCAGCTGACTGCATACTTCAGTAACTTCAGTGACTACAGTCTACAGTGATACTTCAATGACTGCGGTGGGGCTTCGGTGATAAAGCAACACAGGTGACATTCAAGTAAAAATATGGAGTTTACACAAATGTTACAAATTCGTGTGTCGGTGTCCCTAAGCATTGACGTTTTGTGTTCAAGAATGGAAAGATCATTTGTGTAAACCCAGCAATTGAGGGGGAGGAAGAGTATAGACACATGAAGACATGATGACGAAAGTGGGCTGGGGGTGGCCAACTAATTTTTTTTTAAACCATTGCTGTTATTATATAAAAAACCGGGTTAAAATGCATTATTTGTGATTCAGTTTTGCAAAAAATTTCGTCTGCTGTGATTATCTTACATAGGAAAATGTGCTTTTATTCCCTTCAATGTAATTGATATGACAATCCTTCAATTCCTACATGTTTTTGATAGAAACATGGGTTGAAAATCATAATGTCTAATGATAATGGCACCATTGGGATTGAGGGAGTGAAAATGATGGCAAATGCTAGCATATAAAGTTTGTACCATCAGTTATACCACTATATATAATACTATAATATTACCTGTTGATCAGTTTAATATCCGGTTGCCAGAGTTTGTGCGACGCAAAGTGAAGCATAGTTATTCCAGCGTAATCTTTTGGATCCCATATCAATCTGGAATCATTCCAGTTCTGAAAAAGGGCAGGCCTTTACTACTGGTACACATGATGATGGAATATTTGACGCATTTTGAGGGCTTACTCACCAATCGAAGCCATGCTTCGGTTGTTAGAGTTTGTTGGCTGGCATCCTAAAAAATCAAAGCATGTGATAAATTGCACTTGAAACGCAATGTTTGCTTGTTTTCGTTATTTCGGTCAACGAGTATATTTACCAAGTCTTTTATTGACACAATTGACACACTTAGTCTGATCATAACAGGTGACGATGCATTATGTGGGGGCAGAACGTCCTTTGTATAGTTTGTCAGTAAGTCTCTTTTCAGCCTGACTTCTGCATCATAAACTTCGGTCCCAGCAACATCTGACAAAATAATAAGTGAAATAGTACGTTAACTGCACATTAATTCTACCTCTCTATCCTATATAAGATTAGCAAACACAATTCCGTGAATTGTTCCTACGTTTTCATCTCGTTCATTCTGCATAGCATTGCGTTACGTTGATTTGTCAATATTGTCGTGGTGTTTATAGCAAAGTTGCTATATTACTACTTGACGCATGCTGAGTCGTTAAGCAAAAATATAAAACACTTAGAGGTACCCGTGCAACTTCGTTTGCATGCAGTTTGGGAGATGTATTTACCCACCCCTCTGTTTAACCCCTTAGCGTGGGTACTATGAATAAAACACTTTGTAATCAAGGTTCTTGGAACCTAAGGTAAATGCCAGGAAAATTTCAAGGGTGTAGCCCTAACGGTTTGGGAAATGTATTTACCCTCCCCCTCTGTTTAACCCCTTAGCGGGGGTAATACGAAACAAGACACTTTCCTATCAAGGTTCTTGGAACCTAAGGTACATGCCAGTAAAACTTCAAGGGTGTAGCCCTAACGGTTTTGGAGATGTATTTACCCACTCCTCTTGTTTAACCCCTTTTCGGGGGAGGGATATAAAACAAACACTTTGTTAGAAATGTTTATGGCACCAAACGAAAACACATGGAAAATGTGAAGGTTGTAGCCCTAACGGATTGGGAGATATAATTACCCCTTTTATAACCCCTTCGAGGGGGACTACGAAAAAATCCTTTCTTAAATGGTGGGTTTGGCACCCAAGGAAGGTACATGCAAAATTTCAAGGTTCTAGCCCTTA
>JAQFYZ010004792.1:0-10476 GCA_034695085.1 Cylindroiulus punctatus
ACGAGAAGCGCTGTCGCCTTTCGCATTCTCGTCCAATTTGTCCAATTTCGCAACATCATCTTTTGATTTTGAATCTGAGCAGAATCCCCGCCATGCTGTTCCAATGGGCGCCTGTGATAAGCGAGCGTACTTCCTTTGCCCTGATAAACTGACGTTTATTTCAACGTTAGAAACGATATGAGAAAGTCACCGTGTTTGTGTGCACTGAATCTTCATCATAATAAACATTATGCACTTACCAATTTCTTAATTTAAAAGCAGCGACGTAAAACCTAATGGAACAATGTGCAGCCATTGTACAAGCAGACGACAGAAGTTCTAGAAAAACCAAAACGTGCGAACCAATGATGCCAAGAAACAGAATTGCTATTTCCCTATATTACGACAATTCTTCTTAGTTGCATCTCGATGTGGTGCTGCCACTGTCAGATAGAGAAAAATTTTGAAGATTTGTAAAAAAACAATTATTTCTCAACTTAACTAAAGCAGAAATATTTGCTTCTCATTCGTTGTCGAAAATAGGTAACAGCAATTATAAACTTCTGTTAACTCCCACTATTTTTTAGATAAGGATTTCTAGAGGCCAAGTCGGTTTTCTAACGATAAAGGAGTCATCGCTTGGTCACACTGCCGTACATAGTCCGATTACGTTATAGTCCACGTGAAAGTTCGTTTTAGATTCGTCACAGAAGTTGTTTACTAGTTTCACGATGGCAATTCTGGAATATGATGCGGTAAATATGCCGAAATGCATTCGTGAGTTCTGCTGTGAAATAAGGGTTTCGAAAACTAAACCGTTCTTGTCTTTTTATTACAGTTTTTGAGTGAATTGACACGAATGTTCCAGAAGTCTAGGGCCAATGGCTCGCTGAGCATTACAATGAAAAGGTGTAAGTATGCTGTGAAGCAATTACCACATTGGGAGAAATTGTGTGTGAAATCCTTTAGATTGTTTTATAAATCTCAATGAATCGTACCATGCATGCGACTTATAACATTTTCAGCGAAAATAATCCTACTTCCTAAGAATGTTATACTTCGTGGCCATTTCCCTCTCCCCCTTGACCTACAGTATACCCTCAAGTCTCTTGCAGAAAATCATGGTTATTCAATTGAAAACTTGCTATTCAAAAGATCTATGTGCTGAATGTAATTTGTTTTAGACAACCAACAATGTCTCCACATAGCCCATATGGCATCATAGTAGCGTTCATCTAACATGCTTGCATTCAACATGAAGGAAGCATGATACATGAATTCACTTTTTGGGGAACTTGAACCATATCGATTAAAGCCTTCCATTGCCGTTAATAGTGTCATAATGAATAAGTTTCTGGTCCGAATGGTTGACAAACTATCAATGTGGCTATAAAACATGTAGTTGCATCAACTTGCATGCAATTCGTGACCCTATTCTGGAAAATCTACGAACAAGTCTAACATACCTTTTTAATACAATTCAGATGATGGTAAAACCAAGCCTGAGCCACGGCCTTCGAAAGCACCGAGTCGACCTCCGCCACCGCCCTCTGAATACCAATGTTTAATTCGGGCAAAGCTGGGAAACAAAAAGATCAGCACAGTGGTAAGACTTTTTTCAGAAAAAGCTAAATGTTGCTGAAGCATTAAGTATTCAAATCCTGTTATTGACTAACCTCGACTTTACTTGTCAGATCCATGCCAAAGATATCAACAAATTTCAAATGGTAAGAATCTTGTCTTTCACCTCCCTAATTTTGGACACTAGATTTGCTCTAATATGTTTTTTACCTTCTCGGTGCAGGCTTATTCCAACGTATTAAAGGGAAACATCGATTCTCTGAAAAAGCGGGACAAGAAAACCAAAGGAGCCAGCAACGCTAAGACACGGGCAACGCAATGAAACCACTTTGAGGAAATATTCACAATCATACCTTTATTTTCCTTAACAAACATTGCCAAGCGAAGACTTAAGTTTGACGTCAATCACATTGTGTTTTCTTCGTGTTTGCTGTTAAAGGAGTTAGCAGCACAAAAGTTTTCGCCCGAGTGGAAGTACGTGCACTTTCTGAAATCGGAAATGGAAACTACTTTCACCATTGCTGTACACCTCGTTAATAAATGGGAATATTTATAAGAAATGCTATCGTCCGCAGCCTATATTATTTGAATTCAATGACATTTTCAATATTCGCCTGGAAGGACTGCATAAATTCTTCAGATTTTAAAGAAAATACTTGCCGAAAAAGGTGTCATTGGTCCGGTTTGTGATTGATAATATCGACGAACGGCCTCAAGGATGTCTGCGGGTTGTATCGCTTGGCTTGTGGGGATCTCCAACTTGGTAGAGGATCCACCCTGTTATTGATATTATAGAGAACAAGAAAAATTGCGACATTGAACGTCTTAAGATGCTATTTGGGCTTCATGAATATTGCAGAGAAGGATGTGGTTTATATAGTAAATAATGTTTTTACCTTTTTTCTTTTCTCACTCCTTGACCTCGAGCCACCAAAAAGAGTTGCGACTTCGGTGGCAGTTTGCACTGATGGCGAGGATGGGGGCGACAGGCCAGCTGACTGAGACGGGGATCCCTGATGGGGTGATGTACACCTCGCTTTCGAAGCTTGGGCCTGCACACTCGGATAATCCTGGTTGACGTAAGTTGCAGGCATCCCTCGAAATAAGGGGTCTTCCATCGACGGATTTGCATCCCGCTTGACTAGCAACGAAAGGTCCACTATCTAAAATCAAAAATAATGTACTGTTAAAAGTGTGATGCTAATATTGAATTTAAGTACCTGTCGAAACTCACTAAGAACATTTAATTTCCGGTGCAGTTTTTCATTGTCACCTACACTGTAATTTATACAATAAATTAACAAAAAAAAATCAAAGAATTGGCAATTATCTGGCAGGTTGATTTCATGGAACCAAAGTAGCTGTCAGGAAGATGCATTTCACCTTTCCAAAAAACAGGAGGATAAATCAGTTTTATTATAAACATTATTTGCTCGTATCGTGCGAGTTACCTGTGCAATTGTTTCGTACGATAAGTAGCTGAATATTTCCAGAGCCAATGAATTTGGTTTCAAATCCGCAGGTCCGAGATCTTGGAATAACCAATCACGAAACTTGTTGATACGAATCTTATTGCCTGAAAGCATAGCATCGAACAAATAATTAACGTCATTTGAATTTGTATTGTATCAAAATCAAAATTATCCATCAGATCCATCTTGATAATTGAAATAAAATCCCAAGTACGATTTGCATCCAATATTTCAATGTTGATAAAAGGGAAATTCCCTATTTGCACAGATGCAGGTTTGACATTCCTTGAATTTTGGGTTGCAAATTAGGTACGTGAAAGCAAATGAAATACTGAAACTTTCAATTTCCCTGACCTATTCAAAATAATTCACTTAATGACTATTCCAAGCCTTTGCAATTTCCCTGAAACTTTCAGGTTTTCCAGGTCATGGAATCCCTACAGCTCACACCAAACATTTAGGAAAATCAAGCTTTCCTTTTCTGCCATTTACATTTCATTCTACCATTTACCACCATCAATGCTATGATATTTGTTTTAGAAATTCAAGTGTTTAGCTTAGGAAACAACCCTGACATTTCCAATGCAGATTGCAGCAGATTGAATATTTATAAACCGTTTCACGAGTCTAGAAAAAGTAAATTATGGAGTGAGGATTAAGTACAGAGATGACTTTTTCCTGGGAGGTGTCAACCCCTTCCGTGCACGAATACACAATGCAAAAAAAAGAAAAAAAGGCAAATGGTTTCTAACGTAACTAATGAAGCCCTCGCTGTTTATCATATATATCGGATTTAGCTTGTGCTGAATGCATAAACCTCATGCTGTTAATCATGACTGTAATATTAGCGGGTGAAATCCGCAGGATCAACCGCCTAGAGGGTGCTTCCGGTAACCCCCATTACCAGCCTTATAAGTTCAATTTGGAAAGGTTTTCCAGTTGAACGGGATAAACGTTAAGACTTGAATAATCAACTTGAATTTTAATCTTATTCCGAGACAGAAATTGAAAATGAAGCAATTTTGGATGAGGAGGAGGAGGAAAGGAAGAATGACTTTGCATATGGTGCTCAGTGATGCAAAGGGGATAAGGACACGAAACAAAACAATGCCGACACTGACAGAAAATGACAAAGTCAAAAATAATCCGCTGGATTACGTGCCATTTGTCATTTTGTCAGGGCGATGACAGGACAACTTGTAGATGAAAGTGGAAAAACAAAATAAAAATTCGGAAGGCATGCAAATTCTTCCCAAAAGCTTTTTTTTTTCATTGTAAAAATACCTATAGATAAATTTATAGATAATTCCAAAAGAAATGAGCAAATGAAAAAAAATATATGAACAAGTTTCTGCATGGTATTTTCGGTCAAGTAGTAATATTGGTGTATCTCACAAACGTGCATCATAAACATTTACTTTTTACTGTTGTATTCTGTCCAATTACATGTAGTTGTTTTTCCCTCTGTACTTCATTTTCCTCTCATTTTTCCTTCCTTTTTACTGTAATTTTGCTTACCATTGTTATGCTTTATTTCTTTTTATTTTACTTATCAATTTTGATTGCTTTAACTTTTATTTTTCATTACTCATTTGCCGTAACGTTTATGTAACTTCCTCATGTACGATGTCAGGCTCTGTTCCTTGCATACACTATGACTTTAAAATGTGTTTGAACATGCAGAATTTTTTATCACTGGGGCATAACTTGTTTTTATAAGTTTATAATTCTGCCAAGCCCATTTGTTTATCAATAAGTGAATAAATTTGGGAGGAAAATCGCTATTTGATTCACTACATTTGCTTCCATGGATATTCAAAATGTCTATTTTCGAATCTACTTTTCACAGTGGCATATTTAGTTTTGGGAAACATTATATGGTATATGATGGCATGTTTTACGAGTGGTCCATTATGTTAACTGCCAGACCAAAAATGACGTCCTTTACGAACATGTTTTGAAAGCAGCCCTTAATTTGAAAAAAAATTATCCAAAAATGGTATCCATTTGGAACGTAATGCATAAAAAAGGATAAACAAATTTTGCTACCTGTGACCTAACGTGACCCCCATCAAAATACCATCGCCATCTTGATGGCTCGAATATCTGCAGAAATTGTTGGCTGCCATTTTGTTGCCTATTAAACGAAACATAGCATTTTTGGCCCATGGTGCAAACTCCTCCAACTGAATCCATAACTTGGGGGAGTAACATTTTCATCTCCATTTGGTTTATGGTGTGGAACCGCCGAGTAATAGCGAGCATCTCGGTTATGTCGGTAATCCATGGGAGAATATTTTACGAGGAATAATAAATTTATGATGTGTTTGCCTCGCGAATTAACGATCATCTTCATTTTTGTTCTGTCTTTTTCTTTTATTTATACTCTCCTTTTAGAGCTGGCTTTTAACGGTCTATTTGGTTATTCATAGACCGCGCCAGCTTATGAACTCCCTGGCTAAACTTACTAGTTTATTTATGGATCGAATATTATACGAAAAATATGGCTCGCACCCCATCTAAGTGCCCTACAAATGGACCATTTTAAGAACGGGCTTAGCCGAGGCGCAAAAAGCGACGCTAAACGATGTTTACACATTTTAACAGGCCTGCGAAAATAGCCTAATTTTCGTTCCCAATGTTGGCTGGGTGTTGTTAAACGGCCCAAAACAGGCCCTTCGACTAACGAATGGGGCCCATAACCGCCCATTGCCCTAAATGGGATGCGAAACCTTCATAATTTGGCAGCGACGAAAGGGCAATAAGCGGTGAATGGTGTAGGAGTGTAAAACAAGATGGGACTTGCCTACCCAAATTGAAACATTTTTGGGAAAACAAACATTTGGGATGGAGAAATTAAAATTTTAGCATAATGTTTTTTGACACACAAAAGCACATTTTCGAAAGAAAACTGTAAACTTTTTTTTGCAAAGTTGGATTATAAGTTATCAGTTTTAATCCAAAGTTTTGAAAAACAGCAATGCTGATGACATCAACATTCTGGTGTATTTTATTTGCTTGAATCTCATTTCATTTATCTTTTTGTTTGCTGCAACTTTTCCACATGTTCTGTGTATTTCATTTTAATTTCATTTCTTTCTCACTAAATCACTGCAACATTTTTATAGGAGCGTACTTGGCGTCCACCCCATCACATGTGCTGACTGTGTGTGTATTACATTGAATTGAGTATTTAACCAACCCCTCCCAATAAGATGATGACAATATCTGAACGTCCCCCAAACAGTGGTTGTCAACATTCTCAGCACGACCTCACTGACCAAGTGTGAGATAATGCCCTCTGGACTTGAATGTTGACATTTCAACATTAGATTAAAAATGAGATTCACCTGAATTCGAATGAATAAAAAATATATAAAAATCAGTCAGAACGAGGTTGACACCTTTTGACTGTCAACGTTCGTCATGAGTCATGGAATTGGGGTCGTTTATAGGCCCATTGAAAGTGCAAAGTGACTTTGGGGACACCCTGCATAAAATTACCAAATACGATTTCTCCTTTCCTGATAAACATATTAAAATAATTTTTTTAAACATTAACAGGGACTCGCGTTTTATGGGATGTGCTCTTCGACAACTTATGGAAATGTTTATGATATTAATAAAAACGATAATTCTATGTTTGACCTTTTATTTTGCTTAATGGGCGATAGATGGCAGCACCTGCCTTCTGAATAGGAATTAAAGAGATTTACTGTCGTTGGCAAAATAAAGAATATCTAGAAAAATTTTAAAAACGAAATGTCTTTTCATTTTATATAGCGCAGGAACTTACTATCAATATAAAATTTGAATTAAAACATTTTGTTTTATTTGAAAATTATCATATCTGTCCAAAATTATCAAAATTCAATTGCAAAAAATCACTTTCAATGGGCCTAAAGTTTGACACCATACTTGAACGTCCCCAATTAATTCCTTGACTCCTTGCCCAGCATCGTCTGCACCTACAGCCGCCATTTTGTCAATGCACGCCCTGTTGCACAAGTTCACCACAGATGGCGCTGTGGACTTCACAACTGGTGTCTATGGGGTTGCCAGCCCCGCACCCCACGCAAATATAGTAGTTTAATTGTTTACGATCGGCCGAGCTGCCGACCAGCAAATTTCTGTTTGATGGACGTTATTTCAGGGGCCCCCCAGCGACACCCTCATTGTTTTTCGAGGGTGTTTCGCTTCTCGCCTGTGGCCGGCCCTCCCACTAATTTCGCCTTCCCCGACTGACCACTTTGTTATTTTCTATTACTGGCCAGCTTGAAACAAATGGAATCGTTAGCCTTTGTCGTCCCAGCTCCGTCACGATTTTCTTGCCCAAGGATCCTTCGAAAGCCAAAGATTGGCTCAACACGATATTAGCTGGACGTCAGGAAAAAAACTTAAGTGAATATCGGTTGATTCATGGAGACCCTCTACCGTGCATGAAAACAATTTCACCAGCATACCATGCAGTCACCGGTTCATGGTTTCCAGACCTCCTTGAACTTTTTAGGAATTTTCAAAATGTTTTTCCTTCCTTATCTGCTTATTTGGGGAATTGAAAACTGTACACATAAGTTCCCAGGTACTCTGGACATATTCTTGCTACCTATACACGTACAATTACCTATTATTAATTAATGTAGAATTCATATACAGTAAATTGCAGAACTATTGTGTATAACGTAAAATGCCACCGTATAGATGTTTGCATTTTACCTAATTATACAGTGTGTGCCAAACATTAACAGAAGAAATGCACAACTCCTATGCCTATTAACATGAGGAATGTTTATGATTATGTAAAATTAACAGGAAATTCCCTATGTGCTTGTTGAGACTGTAGCATCACATGCAAATCAAGGGTCCTGATCAAATGGTGCATGAAACAGACATGGAATTGACTTAAAACGAAACTATATACATATGCACAAAAAATTGGTCAACTTTCTTTATCCAGCGCTAAAGTTTTAACTGATCTTAACACAACAAAAGTTAAAGTGAAAGATCAAAAACAGAAGTCATGTGACCTCCCATTGCCCAGAACGGCCAGTATTTTCAACAGGGTGAGTCAGAAATGCACTCCTTCCCAAAAGTTGCTCTAATGTGCAAGTTACCATTTTGCCATACTTGCACTTTTGAAGAACGTTTAGGGGATTACACACCTATGTGACCCACCCTGTATATAATGTATATACACGTAGCATGTATTGATCTTCCTACTGCAGTTAATCGACTTTTTGAGTTTGTGTGGGGAATTGTTAACATATTTGGTTCAGGAGATTTTAAACAACGTTTTTTTAAATTAACCAAAAAATTTCCCATTTTTTGTCTAACTCGTTATCGTTTCGTGGCTTTTCGGTCTTCAATTTCGCGTGTAAAATGGCACAGATAAGAAATGTTATCGGGCCATCTAAATTAGCGAAAATTAAAGACGAATTTTTTACTCCGTCATGACACGAGATGGAAAACGATAACGAAAACGCTATGCGAAACTCAGCAGGAGAAAATGGCAAAATTGGAGACATCGAGCGATGAAACTTCTTCCCTCATGCAAAATGAAAATCGTAAAAAATGCTGGGAATTTACGTTTCATTTCCATATTGAGGGGTGAAAATATATTTGGGGCCTTGGTTGAAAAAAAACACCTGACTTTCATGGGAAGAATGCAATGTTGATGTTGGTACGGGGACGTTCAATTATTATGACTTGGATGGGAGGAAGTCCATACCAATGATGAAGTCGACATTACTGCTTTATAAAACATTAGGTTTTGCTAGAAAGTGTGCCTGTTTCATTTATCTTATTATGGGATAAAATCACCATTCGACATTCAGAAATGCTTGATCAACGATTATGTCATCATTTAGAAGTGTGGGGAGAGGGGAAATTTGCAAATTATGTACAATGCTAGTTGACATATATGTACATGTACGAGAAAGGGGTTTGAAAATCAAGAAAACGTTATGATAAGACTTGAACCTGTATATACATTAAATGAATGAAGGCACCAAATATCTTTTTCGTATTGCACAGCACCACACTAATCGAAACCATACCACAACTTGGGACAATACATTAATTGTGACAACTTTTGTTTTGGGCTGCAAACCATTTAGTATGTGTTTTCTCGTATTTAACCTCAATTCAGTTCAACTCAGTACCTCGCAATCAGTACCAGTAAGTATTGTAGTAGGTGGTAGGGGGTTCAAAACTTAAAGCATCAATCTAATTTAATCTGCAAATACCACTGCATATGGATGGTCACCATCTTCATTGTTAAAACGGAATTTCTCGAAATTCAATGTAATGTAAGAACATTCCAACGGCTGATGGCTCGCATATAATAAGACCAATAATATGTATCCGAATGAGCTCAGAGTCCCATAAACGGATTGAAACGACAGGATTGCAATGCACCTTACCAACCTACCTAACCTAACCTTACCAAAAAAAAAATGTAATTTCTTATTTGCCTGTCCTAATCGTCAGGCAATCACTGCCAGCCTTCGAGCCGCAAGGAGAAGCCCACTATCTCATTGCATATTCACCAACTACTGCTGCATATGCAGCAATTCATGCTTCTTACTTTGCCCTTCTTCTTCCTAGATGGCGGCAACGACATGGGTGTTAGGGCCAACCCTTTGAGCCCCCGAAATATGCCACCTCAGTAGAGCAGTGTGAACGGTCCCATGGCAGGTGATGGTAAAAACGCTTGAAAGCCACCAGGCCGCCAATGAGAGGAGCCATCCGTGCGACTCCCCGCCTGGACATAATTAAGTTTCTCGCATTTGCCTTTGTTTTTTGCCTCCGTCGCTCAACTAGTGTGTAATAATTATGATTAGCATTTAACTCGTTATATATCAACGTGTCAGTCCAATTTCCCCGATGGTTCCTCGCGTGACGCGCGCCAGCACCTCAGCGCATCCTCAGCCAGGTAGTTTTTTAACTTTTTGCTTTTGACCGGAGCTTCGTCCATGATGAATGTCTTCCTAGGTCCACGCATGACCACAATTTAGACCCCATTCCCTGCGTGCTTTTTTCATTGGAAATCATTAACAACGGCGCTATAGATAATTCACACATCGCTCAGCTGGGCTTCTGCCGAAAACAATTTCTGATTGACTAAGACTGATTGTGAATTTGCGGGGCCTTGGCATAAATTAGTAACTAGCCGACCGCGCTTTTTACGCCCTCTACAAGACGTGGAAAAAGGAGTCATGGAATTAGGGAGGAACACCCTCGTCACGAAACCGAGGGGGGAAATGGTCGGTAGTTGAATTTGCCAACTGTGGTAAATCCACTCCGGGATTATGTTATAAGCCGTGGCCACCCCGTGCAATTTCTGTTTCCACCATGACTGCATGCATTAATTTGAATGCAAAATTTGTTTTTCCCTAATAATTTCGTCTCGGAGTTGCGAGATCATGAAGCTCTTTCTGCCACC
>JAQFYZ010004793.1:0-10475 GCA_034695085.1 Cylindroiulus punctatus
AAAATGGCTGACGCCTCGAGCTGAAGCGCCTCCAATGTTTTTTTTAGCTCCTTCCTCTCACCAGTGGCGCTGTATGCAAAATACTGGACTTAGTCAATCGCAAACTGGCGATTGGATTCTATTGGTCGGCGCTTTCAGCCCAGTTCCATCACTTCGTGGTTCTACTATAGTGAGGTTAAAAGCATTTTCACAACTTTTCACAAAAGCACATTCACACAAGCATTTTCGTGGTTCTACTATAGCTGAGACGCCACATCCCCTTTAGGCCATATTTCCAGCTGTTGTTGTTTATTGCCCTACATTATTATCCCCTGAATCCTTTTTCTCCACCCTGGTGTTCATCCCTTTCAATCCAACGATGAACTTCCGGTGGTTAAACCACGGGGATTCTTGCTTCTCATTGTTTAAAATGTAATTCTTTGCAAGCTTATTATTTTTATTCCGATCAAGACTGGAGTGGCTCTTGTGAGTCTTCCGATGCCCTCGGCCTCATTGTTTTCGTTTTATTTGCTATTTTTGATGAAGAAATTGTTTTTCGAAAGACAATCTGCTGGATAGGCATACCGAACAATGCATCATTGCGCTGCAGCCTCCCCCACAGTCGTTGTATGTTATGAAGTACACATCTACATGTTTTGATGATGTAATCAAAGTATTAAGTCACACATGTAAACCTGATTACCTACTTCTACTTGACTTTGGCAAACTCGATCTACAGGCGGTGGTTTGATTCAAAACGCATGTAATCAGCTTAAACCGGCTTAACTTGAGCTGGGCATGCCGGGTAATCTAAAACCAGATGCGGCGAAGTTCTTCCTGGGTGTCATTGCAAATGTACATTGGGAAAAGGGATGTAAGGGACGTAAGTTTACATGCATTAAAGCTTGCATTGCGTGTAAACATAGCTTTGTATAATCTAAGTTTGCTGCAACTTCACTGCACATTCTTTATATTTCAATTATTCTCACTTATGAATGTAAAATTTCCGTACTTGGGTGAATCTCACCACATGGCATCTTAGGTGCTGACTGTGGGTGCATTAAATTGAATTAGAAAAATAATGGAAAACATTTGAATTACAAACCTAAATTCCTAATATGAAACGCATTTTTCGTCGCTAGATGGCGGTGGCATCGCGTGGGTGCAGCATGAATCCAGGCTTTCCATAGATATTTGGCGCGATAATTTAAAACACTGGTACTGAAGTAATTTTTATTTCGTGTTGCTAAATTTTTGAAGTTTGAGTGTATTTTATCATCCCTCGTGGTCATAAACGTGAGTTTTTTTTTCTGGTACAAAGACCAACGCGTTGATATTTTAAATTGCTGGCATTGAGTCCAACGAAAAATGTGGAAATTTGAATAACTTTTTAGACGCGTTTTGTGGATGACAGGACAGCATATTTGTCAGAGGTGCATTACTGACCACGGATAATCCAGGTGTCGTTTGTCCCCTGGAGAAAAGCCCAGTTTTCGGCTTGACTAGGCAGCTCCCATTAATGACTTACTTGTTGACAGAGAAATATCGATTTGTTGCATCCCAATGCCATTGACGGAGACAACATACAGTATTGATCAAAACTTGGACCTTTTTATATTCAGTTTTAGTTTTTGTCTGCCTTCGATGTGCGTATTAAAGCTTAGGCCGAAGGGACATACTAGTACACGTGTAAGCTTAGTGTAACTAATTTATTATTGAGCAACAAATTTTCGTTTAAATTTTTTGCTATTGCTGTACGGTACTTATGAAATCCTATCCTTATTACAAAAATTAATTTTTAAAAACTTAACGGTTACAAGAACCAAAGTTTGGAAGACATTATACGAGTTTATTTCATCTTATTGTTTACATGCAAGTTAAATTTCTGTCTGTTTGGGAAATCAGTCAGATGGGTGGCATGATATTCTGATTTATGTAATTATTTTACTTATGTTTTGTTTGTTGCAACTTTCCTGAGCATTCTGCATAGTTCATTATACGTTAATTTTTCCAAACTTTTGGATTTAACATTGATTTTTTGGGCAGATTTACCCCCACCACATGGCATTTCAGATGCTGACTGTGGGTGTATTGAATTGAACTGAATTGGTTGTTCGTTACTATGTGGTTGTTTGGCAAGGTATGTTAATTCAGATGCAGTAACGTTGTTCGTTAGTTTCTGGCAATAGAATAATGAATTCCAAACATTTATTAGAGACATATTTAAAAATACATGTAGATCGCATGGTAAGAATTCCTCAGTATACTTTGCTGCGTTTCCATTACAATTAATGTGTGTTAACAATGACAACCTAGGTTGGAATTGGAAGTGGACCATATTAGGACGTTCTGTTATAAGTGACTTAAGCTTACACTTAGAGCACATGTGCGTAATTACTCTTGAATTGAACTTCTAAAGTTTGACCTTAAGGCCCATTGAAATTTCGTTATGTCTTTGGGGATATAGATACTCTGCATAAATTTTCCAGAAACAATTTCTCCTTTCCAAATCAACATATGAAAATAATTTTTTTTGTTAACTTACATAGGGACTTGCTTTTTTTGGCATGCGCTGTTAAAAACTTGTGGAAATGTATATGATATTAATAAAAACGATAATTCTATGTTGCACCTCTTTATTTTGCTTTATGGGCGATAGATGGCAGCACTTGCCATCTGAATGGGAATATAAGAGATTAACTGTCGTTGGCAAAATAAAGAATATCTGGAAAAAATTTAAAAACGAAATGTCTTGTCATTTTATATAGCGCCCTAACTTACTATCAATATAAACTTTGAATTAAAACATTTAGTTTCATTTGAAATTATCATATCTGTCCAAAATTATCAAAATCTAATTGCAAAAAATCACTTTCAATGGGCCTTAATATGTAGGTACTTTCTCCAGCTGTCAGATGGTCGTTGTCATTTCAGGGCGGTTTCCTTCGAACTTACTTAAATTTTCTTGACGTCATGTCCGTGATAGGTAAAGGCGAAATTCTTGTCTAATTTAATCTATTAGGCACTGATATAGACGAGAGCAGTATATCCTCTGGGGGATATGTTACATTTGATGAGCCGTCTAATGCTTTCTGCCACAAAAGTTAACGAGCCAACGTGGGCCCATGTTATTAGCCTCACGCTAATAAGCAATTACTGCCCATTAGCAAGTAATTAAGTGAGGGAATAAGTATCAATCAGGTGATGGCACTGGGTGGGGGAAACTTGGCTCCAGAAAACACTGTAAATTCTGGAGGCTGGTCCAATAACTGATGAGGCTTGAAGTTTTCAAATTTCGTCAAATGTTTCTTCCATTTCTCTTGCCTTGTCCATGGAGTTCAGGAGTTCAAAATGAACTTCTGAAATGGTATATTAAAATATACTTTGTAAGTGTACATACATGTAGATGGTAATGAGAAGGAAAACATAGTGAACGATTTATTTAAAATGGTTCAGAAGGATTCTGAAATTCCGTACAAGTAGAAATGCAACAATTGAAGAGAACTCAAATGTATAATTTTAACTTAAAAGTTCTCACATCTTGTTTATTATCAGGCATTCGACTAAATAATGTGGCATTTCCACAACTTTATACTTACTTGTAAATAATAATGATAATAATAATAAAAAATTATAATTAATACTTAAATAATTTAATTTGAAATGAGATATAAAAGGACCTTTGAAATAGGAAAACACTGCTGTCTGGCGTGCTAGTAGTGATTGCCTGTTTTTAGGGGCCCAAATTACATCACTTCCTATGTACTGATGCGGCGAGGTTAAGTAGTTTAGTTGCTAACAGTTTTATTACGATATTTGAGATTAAAAATTGACGGTAAATCATAGTTAAAATTGCAGTAGACCCTCCAAAGTTTACCCTCGAAAACCTACCCACGTTGACCACATTTAAACTGACCAGACAGTCACAACGTTAACTTAATGGAAGACGACCTCTATATATTGACCACCTCTATATGTTCACCACTTTGACTATGACACACAATAGTAATTTCAGGGTGACTAACCGTCTGGAAAACCTGGAAATGTCAGGGAAATTGATTTGGTCTGAAGATGTCAGGGTAATATACCTCATGTCTGGAAATTTTATGGCACAATTTATTCTGGGGCCAGTGGCTATCTATAAACTATGGCCAGTTGAAAATCAAAGCTGGCAAATACAGGGTGTTTTAAAAAGAATCATCCCATTTAAGTGTCTGTGTACATTATTATTGGATGATTGGTTTTGAAAGAGGTAGGTAAAACACACGACTTTACCCTTTTTGATTTCAAATTGGTATTAGATCCACGAAAAAGTTTGACTAGAATTGTCTGGAGATTTTGCAAAAAGTGTCTGAAAAATCTGGAAACTCAACATTTAGTCATGGATGATAACATGTATTGGCAGTTTGCAACACTAACACTGTAGACCCCTGAACAGTAACTGTCTTTGTAGAGGTATTCCATAAAACGTGATATAAAGGGAGCTTGGCAGTATTTCTGGAAATTCTCTTTTTTATTGAAATATCAAAAGTAAATCATCCATTCAATGTTTATGCTGCTTATTACCTCAGCAGGTGGGATAATTGTCTGGATATGCTTTCTAATTTTACAGAATGAAATTTGTAAGTAGCCTACACTGCATGCTGTAGTGCTTCTGTGTTAAAATTCAAGTACTACTGTACAGTGTAATTGCTGGACAAAATTTCAGTGCATTACAAGAAATGCTGGTTCAGGATTATGAACATTTTAAGCTAATGTCCCAAATCATTTTTTAAAATTGGACGGGGCATGTGGGGGCGAATGTAACATAACAAAATGTAAATACTGCACATGTAGTTCACGGAATTGAAATCCGGTGTCAGTACAAGCCTCGTTCCATATGTTGACCGGTTTGCTACAGTCCCATGGGTGGTCAAATTAAGGCTCATTGAAAGTGATTTTTTCAATTGAATTTTGATAATTTTGGACATATATGATAATTTCAACTTTGTTTTAATGCAAAGTTCATATTGATAGTAAGTTCCTGCACTATATAAAATTAAAAGACATTTTGTTTTTAGAATTGTTCCAAATTCTAGATCTCTTATATTCCCATTCAGACAGCAGGTGCTGCCATCTATCGTTCATAAAGCAAAATAAAAAGTCAAACATAGAATTATCGTTTTTATTAATATCATATGCCTTTCCACAAGTTGTCAAGAGCACATCTAATAAAACGCAAGTCCCTCTTAATGTTTACGAAACAAATATTTTAATATGTTGATCAGGAAAGGAGAAATTGTGTTTCGAAATTATGTGCAGGGTGTCCCCAAAGTCACGACGCACTTTCGATGGGCCTTAACAGAGGTTCTGCTGTAGTTGAAATGAGATATGAAATGCCCCTGGAATTAGGCAAACACTGCTGACTTGCGTGCTAGTAGTGATTGCCCGTGTTCAGGGGCCAAACTTATTTCACTTCCTGTTAACGCTTCTTTCGTTTGTGGAACCCAACTTAAATAAAGACTTTGGAGTGGAAGTGGGTGGGGCCCTTTCCTCTTCCATGGGCACAATGGCGGACTGGGGGTTTCGTCCTACTAATTGCGTTCGTTTCTTCGTGCCTGCCGAGTAGGTAAATAGATCAGGGGTTTGCATTTCCCCCAAGAAGTGCTCGGTATATTGACACAAAAGTGGGAACTAAGTGGCCGCCTTTATTTCATTCCGAGCCTTTTCCCTTCTCGTTATCGGTCCTATTGGCTGCTCCTTGCCCGGGCTAATCTCGCGCCTCCAGGGATGTTCGCAAACTCTGGCAGATTAGGTTGATTATTGGATAGGGCCTGGAATTGAGTATGGAAGTGGCTTGAGTCAAGCGTCTTCAAGTGCTTGGAAAGAAGAGGAATTCCCGAAACAACTCTTAGGAGGCGAAATTTTTGAGGCCTGTATTTGGATGTCTTTTTCACATTTTGTTCATTCCCCCAGTCCTGGAAAACTTGAAAAAGTCATAGAAGTCAGAAACACTTGGAGGTATCAGGGAAGATTGATTTACTTTAAAATGCCAGGAAAACGAAACAAATCTATTGATTGATATATAAGTCAAGAACTTCAAGGCTTACATGTATATATCAATTGATGTGAGCAATTCTGTGGAATAGATGAATAATGAAGTTGTAAATTTTAAAAACTAATCTAATTTCAATTTCTTTTATTAAAATTGAAAAAGTCAGGAAAATGCAACAAATTTATTGATACATAAGTCAAGAACTTCAAGGCTTACATGTATATATCAATTGATGTGAGCAATTCTGTGGAATAGATGAATAATGAAGTTGTAAATTTGAAAAACTAATCTAATTTCAGTTTCTTTTATTAAAATTAAAAAAGTCAGGAAAATTTAACAATCTATTGATACAGAAGTCAAGAAACACAAGGTATCAATTGAAGCGAGAAATTCTGTGTAATAGATCAATAATGAAGTTGTGAATTTAAAAAACTAATCTCCCTGATCTAATCTAAAAAACTAATCTCCCTGATTGAAATTTGCCTTCACCTCGTGTTTATAAACAATGAACAATGCATATACCATTTTTACATTGGCATATGTTATTTTCCAAATATTGATCGTCAATGAAGTTAGAAACACCTGGAGAAATCAGGGAAGATTGATTTACTTTAAAAAGTCAGGAAAATTTAACAAATCTATTGATACATTAGTCAAGAAACTCAAGGTATCAATTGAAGCGCGCAATTCTGTGGAATTGATCAGTAATGAAGTTGTAAATTTAAAAAAAAATAATTTAAATTTCAACTTTTTTTTATTAAAATGTGTACTCTTTATTTCTTATTGAAATTTGCCTTTGCCTCGTGTTTAAAAACAATGACCAATACATACATGTATATCATTTTTTACATTGGCATATGTTATTTTCGAAATTTTGGTCGTCAGGGATTTATTTTAAGCCTGGGAAGATCAGGGAAGTTAGAAACACCTGGGGAAATCAGGGCAGATTGGTTTACTTTGAAAAAAAAATCAGGAACATTTAACAAATCTATTGATACACAAGTCAAAAAACTCACGGTATCAATCGAAGCGAGCAATTCTGTGGAATAGATCAATAATAAAGTTTTAAATTTGAAAATAAAACTAATTTAAGTTTCAAGTTTTTTCTAATAAAATGTGTGCTATATTGCTGGTTCCTTATTGAAATTTGTCTTCACCTCGTGCTTATAAACAATGAACAATACATGTAGAATTTTTACATTGGCATATATCATTTTAGAAATCTTGATCGTCAGGAAATTTTTTAAGCCTGGAAAAGTCAGGCAAGTTGTAAATTGAATTTCTAGATGAACCCTGTATAGGCAAAGCCGTAGCCTATCCATCAAATGGTTTAAAATGGGAACAGTTTTTTTTGGAACACCAGACGTTTAATTTAAGATCGATAGAATGTTGGTCTCACCCTGTAATGGCCCCTGACTCCATTTGTCTTTTCATTGACTTATTTTCCTCACCTCCACTTTCTTACGTTGCTCAGAGAGGCCATTTAATTAGTGCGCGAGCCAATTAAGGACCAACCTTGACTCAAGTAGGAAAAGCCTATTTATTAGAGCCTGGAAATCATCCATCAACAAACTGAATTCTCGGTACGCTATCGTAATGCGCTTCTCAGGAACTCAGGCCGGGATTAAGATGTTAACGCTGAGAACATCTTATACAATGTAGAACGGCTGGGATTAAGATGGCAGCTGAATTAATAGGAGAACGGAAAACCAATCGATTTATCAGCTTCAAGTTTACAAATCGACTCGTTTCGATCTCTTCCTACCTTATACCTAGTTTATACATGTACACTGTATATAAGCCGCCTTTAAAATAGTGCATTTAATCTATACGAATCTTATTTTAAATTCTGCATGCATGAGTTTTTGCCTGTCCATGATGGACATCATATCAAGCCGAACTTGATATGAATTGTCTTGATTTGAGGGTGGTTTGATTGAAGGCAATTTATCCAAGCCATGGTCGCACACCTCAGTTGAATTATTAGTCCCACATTTTCCGAAATACATTTTTTAGCGAATGCTAGTCAACGATATAAATTGACAGTTATTCAGCAGTACATGCTTCAGTAGTTCATTCCCAGAAATGTCTAAATTTGGTATAAATAGTTAAAATTGCTAAATCATTTATTCACAATGCATGATTTAGTAATTAATTCCCAGAACTGTCAAAGTATGTTAAATTGCTAAAATTTTTAAATCAGTACCTGCTGCTTTAGTAGTTAATTCCCTAATAAAAGGTCTAACTTTGTTAGAAATTGTTAAAATTGTAAAATCAGTCAGTCAACAGTACATGCTTTAGTAATTAATTCCCTGAAATGTCAAAGGCTGTTAAATTGATTAAATTTTAAAATCAGTTACTCAACTGTACATGGCATGCTTTAGTATTTAATGCCTGGAAATGCCTAAATTTGTTATACAATTCCGCATTACATGCTTTAGTAATTAATTCCAATAAATGACTAAATTTGTTATGAATTAATTGTAAAACTGTAAAATCAGTTATTCAGCTGTAAACGCTGTGGTAGTTAAATCCCAGAAATGTCCAAATGTGTTATAAATCGTTAAAATCGTAAAATCAATTATTAAGCTGTTCATGTTGTAGTAGTTAATTCCTAGAAATATCCAAATATGTTATAAATTGCTAAAATTGTACAATCAGTTATTCTGCATTTATTATGCTTTAGCAATTAATTCCTAGAAATGTCTAAATTTTCAATTTTTTTTATTCTCGTTTTACTTCGTTTTGATTTTGATTACACCGTACATGTACAGGCCACGTTTCCAAGGCAACGGATCGGTCTATTCCTGGAAATTGCAAATGAAGTCGGAACGAAGTAAAACGCGCATAAAAATCAGCACATCATTTCTAATAACCGATTATTAATTTACTATTATTTTGTATTTATATCGCTTTCATTTGTTCAAATCTAATTCTAAGCTTATTTCGGTGACACATTTATGACAACTCGCGATTTCGACTAGAAATTTCGGATTTTGCTTTTCAACTTGGAAGACAAGAATTGCAACCTGCGAGCATGTCCATGAACTATTTATAATGCGGGTCGGTTTGTTAATGGAAGCAACCATGGAAACCGTGATTGCATTTTGAGGACGTTTCCTGGCTCGTGGATGTCTAACAGCTTTCCGATGTTTGTGGGCCCTTCTAATGCTAGTTCAATAGCTCATTTAGATAGCGGCCTCCATGGCCGTAAATTGTTTTAGACGTGTTTTTGCAGAAGGGAATGATGGAAACCCAATTTGAAGGCACGTCAGAAAACGCGCTTATTTGCTTAGCAAAAGGCAAAACCCAACCGAGAAAATAAAGAAAATATCAACGAAGCTCATCCTGATTTGCACTCCTCGCAAATTGGATTTCTCCAGGCGAGGCATGGCTAAGAAAACAGGAAATTCGCTGAATTTGGCATTCGAGAACGAAAATGGAGCCATATCAATAGAAACCTGCGCTTCTCATCTGATCTGCGAGGTTGCATAAAGGTTGTTTTTTCGCTCCAGCTCAAAATCAACTATGTGAGAATTGGATGAAGCGTGCAAGTCAAGGGCCCTGGATGCAGCTTGCATAACGCGAGATTGAACCCACATCGAAAGGGTTGCTGGCTATCTCAACATCTTGTTGTATTCCATGTCTGCACATCTTAATTGACTTTGGGGATCGAAGGTGACTTATGCAGGGTGGGCATAATCCTACCCTCATTGCAAACATAAATTTTAAATAAACAACTAACAAGAAATTGACTTTGGGGATCGAAGGCTGACTTGTGCAGGGTGGTCATAATCCTACTCTCATTGGAAAAATAGATGTTAAATAGTTAGTTAATAAGAAATTGACTTTGGGGATCGAAGGCTGACTTATGCAGGGTGGTCATAATCCTACCCCCAATATAAAAGATGGGTTTTGAATAAATAGTTAACAAGAAATTGACTTTGGGGATCGAAGGCTGACTTATGCAGGGTGGTCATAATCCTACCCTCAGTGGAAAATAGATTTTAAATAAACAGTTAACAAGAAATTGACTGTAGGAATCGAAGGCTGACTTATGCAGGGCGGTCATAATCCTACCCTCATTGGAAAAATAGGTTTTAAATAAATAGTTAACAAGAAATTGACTTTGGGGATCGAAGGCTGATTATACAGGGTGGTCATAATCCTACCCTCATTGGAAAAGTAGATTTTACGTAAATTGTTAGATAACAAGAAATTGACTTACGGGATCGAAGGCTGACTTATACAGGGTGGTCATAATCCTACCCTCATTGGAAAAATAGGTTTTGAATAAATAGTTAACAAGAAATTGACTTTGGGGATCGAAGGCTGACTTATGCAGGGTGATCATAATCCTACCCTCATTAGAAAAATAAATTTTAAATAAACAGTTAACAAGAAATTGACTTTGGGGATCGAAGGCTGACTTATGCAGGGTGATCATAATCCTACCCTCATT